>JAQIWA010001641.1:0-17073 GCA_034693305.1 Eueremaeus valkanovi | reverse complement strand
GCATACGATTAGAAAGAACTTGATTTCTACTAGATTCACTTATAATTGCATGCAAGTATAAGAGAGGGAATACGGTAATAATAAATAATTTATTTTTATTTGAAAATTGATTTGAAATCACATTTATTTTTATTATTAAAAGAATTTAGAAATAATTGAAATAATATTATCTAAACTTAAAAAACGGAATAATAAGTGAATAATAAGTAAACAATAAAACAATTGAACACAAAATTGTTGAACAAATGGAATGAAAATAAACTTAACTTAAACTTAAAGTTAGTTTTGTTTTAAGTCAATAATCATTAAAGACTAGAAAACTTTGGTCTCATTACAGATCAATCGTATATCTCATCCGTCAGTAGTAACTCATCTTTGCGTTTGTAGTACTCCCGGAGCCGTTGAATAGCATAACCGAGAAAATCGAAGTTAATAGTCGAGTGTTCGGTCTGAACGACAGCCCAAAGACCCCAATAGAGATGCGCTGCCATTGAGAACTGGTTCACCTGATTGTAGAGATTCTCCACTTCCTTATCAATTGAATGCCAGTCCCTCGCAGTGGCCACGAGTGAGCGTCCTTTCAATGCAGACCACGTTTCCAAGTAGTTCCTAAGCCATCGGATTTGGAACTCTTTGTTCGGGTATAGGCTCGGGTTGAATGTGTCGACGCCCGCGAACTCACAGAAATGGTTTGCGATATCAAAGGCCTGATAGTTATAGTCCGCGTATTCGAAGTCTATGAAACTAACAGTACTTTTCTCCGAATTGAAGACAATGTTCTTCAGCAACAGATCATTGTGACAGAAGACGACCGGAGAGGACAGCCTTTTGAGGTTCGACTCCAGTCTATTCACTTCCAATATTAGGCTTTCCTTTTTGGGAACAAATTTCTTGAAACTAAAGACAAATAATTTGTATTGAAATACAGTATAAACACAATCAGAATAAGCGAACCGTTTGTCTTGTTGTGAGTCCTTTAAGGCACTGGGAATCAAGTCTAAGAACTTTCGCAGACCTTTGAACAGTGAGGGCTCGGGTTCGAGAGTGCAGTCCTTAATATCGTGGCATCGGCTGATTTGAGGTCTAATTGTATGCATTCGGGCCAACATTTGACCGATCAGTCTAGCGATGAGCGAATCCCTGACCATATTCTCGTCCAATACGATTCCGGGCGAAAATCCATAACAGATTCCATTCATGAAAGTGCAAAACACCGGAGGAATGAGTCCTGACTTATGCATTGTCCGCATATTGCGAACCTCTAGTTTCCTGTCGATGAAGAGCTCAGTCTTCTCGCCGTAGACTCGAATCAAAACCATATCATTCGGACTGTTCTCTAAGTATACGCCAATCAGTCGATTCGTTATTCCATCTGTGAATACCTTGAGCTTAATGTTGACCTCTGGCCACTCGGGTCTCACAGCTTTGACCACTTGAGTGACACCTTCTTCTAGATTGGAGTCACTCAGAAACAGATCCAGATGTTCGACACAGATATGTCTTTCCATTGAATTATAGAAAAATAGGCTTCAGTTAAGTATTACTCGATTTTGAATCGAATGGAAATTATTCTGAATTTATGGCACAATTCGTGTGAAAATCAATTCTTAAATAAATATCGAAATTATCACTAAAACTGTTGACTCAGAAGCGATAAACTGTTGACACAAGTAATCACTGAATAAGACTTTGGACTTGATTTGAGATAATTGTGTGAAAAGAAGTTCCGATCTATTGATTCGGCCGTCAATTCAGCATTGAATCCATTGAATCAATGAATGTCTTATCGGTTTGGAGTTTAATCTCAAGTCATGGGTTGTTAACTGTTTTTATTTCTTTTGATTTAATTACTAATTAATAGAAATCTATTGAAACTTGTCTTCAATTGAAGGCTATATTCGATTCCAACTAATAATTAAAATTCAATTAATTTCTATTAAATCCATAAATTAGAGCAAAAATGAGACTTACCTTGGATTCAATGACTGTTCTAATTATCAGTTCAAACCTTTAATTAAATAAATATCTAATAAATTAATTTCAATTCATTTAACTACTGATCGGATGATTACAAACAAACTCTTTATTAAGCTTTCATTCAATTAATTATTACATTAAATAAAATCTATAATAAATCAATTGATTGTCGGCTTAGAGTTCACTTATAGTAGTCTTCCTTTGTATTCATAGACTACACTGTACTTCAGAGCGTTGTCAACAAATATAGACCAATACAGTGATGACATGCAATCGCTTTATCATCAACTCTATACAGAGTCCTATCTAACAATTGCCAATAAGAGTGCAATACTATACCAATACTGTGCTAATACTGTACTAATACTGTACTAATAATACTGTACAGACAAAGTCAAAAGTGTGTGTTCTACTCTCAGTGATTACTGTTATCTTTTTTTTGATAACTTTTTATCTCTTTCGAAGATTTCATATAAGTTTTGAATCAAATAAACTTTTAACACAAGAGTTGAGTTTAGGCTAATTTTGTGAATTATTTGATTTCAAACTGATATGAAATCTTCGAAAGAGATAAGAAGTTATCAAAAATAAGATAACAGGGATACTACACTAGCCCCTGACCCTGCGCTAAGATCTGTTGGTTGCGATGGGCCCGTCTCCTGTCCTGTAAAGTCTCAGACGCGTGCCTCCACCGACACCGCAAGGGGCTCCTGAATCCTAGAGGCTCGGCAGTGTCCCCCGAAAGGGGGCTGGTGCTCGAAAATGTTATGTTATGTTGTTATGTAGTAATACTACAAAAATTACTAAATTTATAAATTATTTTTAAGTCATTTCCGGACAGAAGTCCTAAACTACGTATGAAATCATAATATGCGAAAACTATATATAGGGTGGATTGATTTTGAACGGGCTTGGGGCACTTCTGCAATTTTTAAAATTATTTCATCAATGTAGAATTAAAGTTTAATCCTTTTTAGGTCTCTGTGCCAAATTTCATCTTTTTAGCTCATCCAGCAAATTTTTTGTACAGAAATTAAAATGTTAGGTCGGTATTATGCTAACCAATGCAAATCTTAGGATATTCAACCATTAATTTGCCTGTTTTCTATTGTAAGAATAATAACCAAGAGCATATTCAAATTTACCAATTAGCATCTAAATTCCAAAAACAATTGTTCTAGTACATTTTCATCAGGTTTGTAAAATTTTATTACTAGGTGTATTGACCAATTGGACAAAGACCCGTCTTTTTCATCCCGGATAATTTTTTGCGATGAAGCAAAGTTCTGGGTTAATGGAAGTTTCAACTCACAGAATAACCGTCATTGGGCTACCGTAAATCCCCACGCATCAGCACCTACAAATGTGCAAGGTGGCGCATCTGTTATGACCTTTGGCGCCATTTGGGGTGATAGGGTCATTGGGCCATTTTTCTTCGAAAAAACTGTAGGAGGGGCAAGTTTTAAAAAAATGATGGAAGAGAATGTAATGCCTGCTATCCGACTTTTCCCTGATTTCGACCGGGCTATTTTTTTGCTAGACGGGGCCCCCGGTCATTTTTCATTACTTGTCAGGGATTATCTGAACGATAAATTCAAAGAAAAATGGATTGGTCGGGGGGCTACTAATGGGTTGGGTTTGGAAGAATGGCCACCCCGTAGTCCAGATTTAACCCCTTTAGATTTTTTCCTTTGGGGTCATATAAAAAATACCTTGTTTAAACCCTATAATATGCCTCAAACTAAAAATGAACTGATTAATCGAATTGCTGAAGCATTTACCCATATTACCCCCCAAATGTTAAGGAATGTTCGGGAAGAGTGGGAAGAGAGGCTTTACCATTGTGTAATGTGTGAGGGTAAACAATTCGAAAAATTGATTTAATTTATTTTATTTTTAATATTTGTAATTAAAGTAATATTTGATTTTTTGGTTTTGAATAAAGTGTTAAACTGTATCAAAAATTAGTCCAATTTCTTCGCAGCCTTTGTTAGTTGAAAAAGATTAAGAGTTAATCTGCCCTGCCTATGGCAGAAGATCCACATCTGTGGAATATCTCTGTAGTACTGTACACTAACTGTTCCGATACAAGCGGTGAGGGTTTATAAGCGTCAGAGGAAAAGAGTTTTTAGATTAAGAAATAAAAGTTTTTATTATCTCATCCTATCCTTTGTCTGTAGTTTTTCTTAAAGGAAAAGCCGCTCTAAAAACACTATCGGTTTAGAAGATCTGCCGATTTTATACCGAATATAATCGTATGCATAGTATATATGAGTTACCGATACGTTATTCAACTGAAAAATACTGGCAATCATTTTATTTGCAACTTTCAGACACAAATATCAATAGAAGTTTGTTTTAACGCAAAAACATTAGACATAAAGCGGAAAAATTTTATGCGATTTTTCTTATAAATGACGCGAAAAACTTAAGATCAGTTTTGAAAACTAATTCCTGAATTATACTGTTTATTTGAAAAATACACAGAATCGCTATAAACATATGATTTATCCGTAATTTTCAAAATTAATTTTATCGCTTTTATGAAGTAAACATGCTACACTATTAAATATTACCCTATTTAAATCTGAAATTATACTGGTATAACATATTTTTAAGTTGAAAAAAATAACTTGTGATGAGTATAAATATTCTATCAAATTCTAGGCGTAATTTCAATCAATTATATATTTTTTGCTTCTTTTCTGGTTAGACCTTCAAATATATATAAGTTATTTCAGTAATCATTCATTCAATTTATTACATTAATTAAGAGAAATACAAATATTTAATAAATATTTTAAAGCAAAAAAAAACTATTAAAACAAATATTCATTCAGTATTTTCAATGATTTTCCGGTTTAATGACGGAATATTCGGCTGAAGTTTTAGACAAGAATTTAAATAAACTTCAAAATTACTGTTATATTCATATCGTTTGATATATTACGGCAATCCTATTGAGCGGTATATATCAAACGAAAAATTTATTTTCATTTAAAACTATTTTATTGGAAACAAACAGTTAATACATTTTCCAATATATTTAGAATAGACTCAGAAATAGGTTTATAGAAGTTGTGAATATAGTTAGCGAAGACATACTGTAGTGTGAATAACATGACATTTAAATAACTTAATTTTAAAAATAAATGTCTTTTCAAAAAAAAAAATTTATTGAACACATATTGTGAATAAATTTCACACAATTTTTATCTGAGGCTATAGTTGAAAATTCAAGGAAAAAAAATTAATATTCATTTTCTGAATTTAGAAAACTTTATATATTTTTTATGAAAAATTGCATCAATTTTGTTGAGCCTAATCAGAAAAACAGTTACCAATCTAATAGATTCACAGCCGATAACTGCAAGCTGTTTAGGGAGAGAGAGATAAGTTTTTAAGAAATTTATTTCACTTCAATCAAAGTATTTACTCGAAAATATGGGATTAGTTATTGAAAATCTTTTTCTCTGACAAACTATTTATCATTTTTTTTCCGCCAATGACTATAAATATATTAAATTGAATATAAAATTTATTCTTAAAAAATATAATTTCAAAATTTATCCTTAATTTGAAAATGTTTTTCTGTAAGAAATAATTTTTTTGTGCATTAATTTAAAATCAATTTTTTTGCTGATAAAGAAATAAATTGATTATACATTTAATTGGAAACTCTTTACTCGCAAATCAAATACAAATCAAATTTAATCAAAATATTAGTTTTGGATAATTACTGCTTTCGAAGTGAAGAAGTTTTGCGCTTTTCATATGACTTATTATGAAATTATAATTTTTTTTGTGTCAATCATTTCAAGGCTATAGTTATAATTCAGTTTTAAATTGGGTAAAAGTGGTCTGTCTTATGTAAATATGGCACCGAATTATCAATGTTAGAGGAAATACGTCTACACTTCTGTCCCAAACACATCAATCGGTGCAAACAATTCGTCAAAATATAATTTTGAAATTTATCAGAAGTTTCTATCGATTATTCATTTGCATATCCAGTGAATTAGTCTCACAATTAGTCAACCCTTTCCTCGATAAGATCCGTCCCTTATTAAGTCATACGTTTATTAAAATGTACCGGTGGGTAGTCAGGATCAATTGATAAGCATATCATGTAATGATCAATAAATTCCTCTCACATTAAATTGCTATAAAAATCGTATTTTTCTGATTAGATTTTTGTTAACACTTTTGTAATTTTGTTAATACAAGTATTACATGTCATCAATGAATCTCTGGTAATGTCCAATATTCAATTGAATCTGGAACAGATTATCCTTTTCATAATGCTCTTGCACGTTGATAGAAACAGGATTGATTCTGATCGGAAGGGCGGGTCTATGATTTGATGTTGTATTTGAAAACTATAATGATTTATAAAAAAAATGAATTTTTAGTTTTTATTGAGTTTTAATTAATTTTGAATTTAATTTCCTGAATAGGAATTCATTGCACATCAAAGACATAAAAATTTGAAATAATATATTAAATCGATTTGATTTAAACTTAACTTATCTTGAATACAGTTTTATTATAATGATTAAAATGACAAGAAAATTAGATAGGTGCTCTTGGTCCGATCAAATTTAATCGCATCCCAAGGAATACAGTTTGCGCGACACATATACCCATTAGCCCTAAGGATGATGTGTTTGTATGTCGACTCAGATCATAATGGGATCCCATTTGTGAAAATATGCGGACTTTAGAAGATATATAAATATTTTCTTAAATATAGATCAGAAATATATAATACATTATATGTGTATTCAAACAGATTTGAAAAGGAGTTCAATGACTATAAATGATATTAAGTGTAGAACTCCTGAAATAATCTATATATTTGGCGAACACTTCCTATTTCTTCATTTTTTCTTCCAATCAGTTGAACTGATTTTCTGATATAATTTTTATTTATTAGTTTTGTTCCTTTTGTTCGATCAAATCTAGAGGTGATTTTTTGAAAATAAATTGTAAGTAAGACTTGAACACATGTATGATTAGTGAAAGCAAAGGGTGCAGAATTGTGCAGAGGTGTGCAATCTACTCCTGTGCACTTTTATAATTATTCAGTATTAAAGCGAACCAATAGTTGTCAACATATTTTTCATTGCTTTTGATTACTTTTTTTTTATTTATTAAAACTTATTTTTATTCATATCATTCCCACTCTCACTGAATATAATGATATGAAATAATTTTAACATCAAATATGCACTGAATATATCAAACATTTTTTAAAAACCAGATAATTATCTATCCGTACGTATAATGAAACTTGACTGGAGTCATAACTAACTAACCCGGGGGATATAATTGGTTTTTACGTTGATTACAGTTGGAAAAGTTGTGGCTTCAGAGCCGGCCATATCTTTTCCATGAATATCAATGTAGAATTTGATTTTTATCCCGAATAGTGGGCTATTCCTGTGCTTATGTCTGTACTGTACGCGTATTACTGCTAAGACTATACACTAATACAGTGTTCAGTAATGATAATAAAAAAGCAAAATTAAATTATTCGGATAAATGTTATTTCTCATACTATAAGGGGTTTTGAAAATGTTTTTTTTTTCTTGAATTCCTGCCTTAACTATCAATTATGAGTGGAAGCAAAGAAGAAAAAAAGACAAACACTATGTAATCAGTCATAATTGCAAATATCATATATCGTATATACAGTACAGTAATTGCAGTTAACTTTGATTCTACTGTAAAAATATATCTGTTTTTCCTTCTATTGATTCCACTCTCTATTGGAGGATATGATTGATACTAAAAAATCGCTTCAATTTATATTTCAAACGAATATATATTCATATATTGAGTTCGCATAAAAGATAATTTACATCTGGGCTATTAAATTGGCTATAAGTCACTCATCAAATATTTTTCTTATTGAAAATTGTTTTTAAATTTTTTTATTTAACTATACTTTATATCAATCATTCGGATGAAAATGTTTTTATTTTTGTTGACCTCAACGATGAATTTGTTTCTTATTTTTATTATTATTTTGTTTTCCTTTTTATTCTCTTTTCCGTTTCGGCCGAAACTTTCAATTTTTATTACTTTTGACTAAAGCTCTGACTTATTCAATAAAGTCTGCAATCAGTCAATCGATATTATATGTAATTCTAAACAATTTTCGCATATATTTTATATTTTACGATATAATTAATACCTATAATAATATTTACAATTTATTCTTAAATGTAGTTAAACTGAAAACAGTTTAATCATTGCGTAAATTATAAATAGAAAAAATGTGAATAATTTCTCTAATTTTTGTTTTACTTCTTATAATTTCGATATATTTTTCTGTATGTCTAACGAAAAAAAAAAATTCTGTTCGCATAAACAGTTTGACATAAATTTTCTGATGTTTTTCGTTTCTAATTTATTTTTCATACTAATTCTGTGACAAATTTAATTACCCCGTTAATTATTATTTAATTAATGTGCTCTGAGTAGTTTTCATAGACCAGGGATGACCAGGTGGTAAATTAAAAGCACGTTTTCTATATATATTGCGCGACTAATGTAATTAATTTTAAGCAATGATAGATTTGGTGAAAATATTCTGTATAAACACGATTAGTTTTGACCAAGACGGTATACTTTATTGCTAGATCACTATAGAAACACATACCTTGTTCATCGCTGTCATAGACATAATCATTGAAATTTTCAGTCAAAATATTTGCAATAATTTTTGCTGAATTCAAATATTCATAAATGTAATAGTTTTTAATGGATTTCAAACTTTTTTAATAATCAATTCTTAACTCATATACGAAAAAAAGTAATCAATAATTAATAATCGACTGATTATATAAATAATTTATAGCCTAATATCGATTGATTTTGTGTCTGAGCTATATATTAATAGAGAGTAAAATTATTTAATTATAGTTTAATTAATTCATTTCAATAACTCTGAGCAACGAATTGATGGAAAAAATATTTTCAATAAATAGTTTTTTTTAAAACTGAATATTCAATTGGAATACCGAATGAGAGCTCAGTATTTGTAGATTTATATCTAATTTAATGCTAATAAAGTTGATTATAAATATGAAACTAAATAACAAATTAATTATAAATTTGATTTTCATTTACTTCACATAAAATTTCAATAAAAAAGATTTATTAGAGAAAAAAAAAGTTAATAAATGCGAGAGAAAAGGATAAACATTTCTTATCGACTGAAGTAAATCTAACTCTAATGGGGAAAAAAATGTGAATACAATTGGTTTTAATTGATTAGTAATCAAAATATTGATAAATTATGTAATTAATGCTCAAATGATATGATTGATAGATAAGATTCACATAAGCTTTCAATGAAATCATGATTTCCTAAATTTTCTTATTCTTTATAATTCTCATAGAATTTCAGTCAAAAAAATTCAATTTTATTCAATAAACTCGATTCGGGAGAAGAATAAAAATAAATGAAACAAAAAACAACCTGAGCTCCAACCGAAAATTGAAAAGAAAAAAAGAGTTGAGTTTTTGATTTTTTGTTAGAATATAATTCAAAATGAAAAATGACCTTTAGCTCAAAACATAAAGAATAAACCGAAAACCGATGGGAAGATTTTGAAAAGTTCCTGAGCATAGATAATGTGATGGATGCTTTCGGAGGAAACATTTTTTTATACAATCTATCACAAACACACAGGTCGTACAGTGCAGTCAAAATAAATTTTGAGCTTAAACTGAACCAATCGTTACTTGGAATTGAATAATAATTTATTGAATATTCAGTACAAATGAGTTATATTCCAATTGTGTTAGTAGTCATAACTATCCAGAATAGATTCTACTGTGCTCCCCGGCCATATATGCATGTGAGCCGAAACATTGTATCGGAGGTAAATTTAAAAACATATAAATCTTATTATGATTTGTAGTCAAAAAGTAATGAACAAAAATATTGGTAATAAAAGCTCATTGGCTTTGGTGTCGGTCTAAGAATACTATTAGTGTTAGTGAAGAGCCAGTTATGTAGTGTTGTGTCGGCTTTTAGCCATTGAAGAGAAAATATATAAAAAATATAATGCATTGAAAAACTATATACAATAAAACAATATTCTTGTTGTCTGTTGTCTCACCTTTTTTTAGTCTTTAGTCTACAATATATATAAATGTTATTTATTGACCAATTGTTTATGGGCTCTGTGTTGGACAGCACAATGAAAATTGAAAAATAAAAAATCTATTCCTAAGAAGTTGTTAATAATATAGCTGTTTGTGCGCTATTACGCGATCAGAACCAGAGAGAAGACTTAGATTTTTATGACTATAAGAACATAATTGGTTTCAAACGTCAAAATAAATATTGGATAAGAAGTTCATTTTCATTCGTTCCTCTATCCATATTTTGCAAGCTATTCTCACAGTCAATATTGAGACAGTTCATTTGGAAATATCAATTCTAAAGCTCTGCTGAGATATAAACTTAGGACGTTTTCTGAGTCTTATCTTCAGCTTTACCAGGGTGCTAGAAATAATCCAGATGATAAGCCCAACAAAATAAGCCAAGAGCAAGGGTTTAAAATTTGAATAGAATATATTCCATGCATTAACAAGATTACATGAATTTTTCAAAAAAAGCTTAACCAAAATTTCATTGGTTTTGTCACTCATGTGAAGAAAATGATTAGATATGAAAAGTTACTTTCAATTTGATTCGGAACCTTTTGATTTAAGAATGCAAAGTACCTGGAGTTAAATCTAAGCACTGATCCATTCATTCAATTGTCTTAAAATAGCTTTTATTATATATTTTCAATTTATTTCAACATAAATGACAACAACTATTGTTATAATTTAAAAGAAATGCAATATTTTATTATACAGTACTTAAAGGCAATGCATAATAATTTGCATCGAAAGCAAGTGCTGGTGAATGAACAGACAGACAGACAGTCAAGAAGTGTGAAGAATTCAAATGAAGGATAGATACAAATAGGAAAGCATTGAACACAAAACTCGCTCTGCATTTGATTTATTAGTTTTAATATTCGCCGAAAATTCCAGTTTTTTTTAAAAACTATTAGTGAAAAAAAATATGAACAGAAAAGTGAAAAAAAACCTGAAAACAGAAAATAAATAAAAAAATATAGAGAAAAGATTGAAAAAAAATAATAGAGAGGAAGGAAAAGGAATTATAAAAATAGACCCGATCTTCAAGAGATGGTTTAGCAAAAACATTTGGCGCAACAAAAAAATATTATCTTCACCTGAGATGGTTGTGGTAACAGTTAATCCTGAAAAATGATGGTCTCTTCGCAGAAGAAGAAGAATAAGAAGAAAATTGAAAGAATTAAATATAATATTTTCGTGAAATATAAGTCCTCTTAAACTTAACTTTTTTAGTATTTGTTAAGTATTTATTCGCTCTTAAGCTTCCCATACGTTCCCCCAAATTGTTAAGCATTAATGTAAGCACTGGTTTAAATAGTCTTCTTATATAATATAAGCCTATTTTGAATTCCGCAACAAATAAAATAAAATGAGTGTAAAAAAAAGTTTTAGTATTATATATAAGAAATCTATTTTTCTCTCTTATTATTATTATTATTATTATTCTCAAAATAATAATGAAAATACAGTACAGACTCACTCGTCAGTCATACAGTAAAGTACTTTTAATGGTATTTAACTTATTCAGCACCGACTCCAGTGCCTCCATTGCCACACACAGACAGATCTCTGCAGTCAATTCAAAAGAAATGCTGAAAAACTGTTTATTTGAAGTGAAAAGAATAATAAGTTTATTCTTAATGTTCTGTGCGCTACCATTACATGGAGTTCACCAGCTTATGGTTAATGAGCTTATATGAGCCATGGTAGTTTGAATAGCATTAGGACTTAGCTCTGTATTGTCCCGAACCCACTCTACAGAATAAGTTACTTTATATCAGGTCTAAGAATCTGAACCTAAAGAATACAATTTATGCAATGTATGCGCAATCAGTATACAACAAAGATTGTGTCCGAACCCTATCCCCAGTTCAGCTGATTTATCGGATAAACTCATTTCAAAGGCTAATAAGTAATTATTGATTTAACGGTTACCTAAATAAATATGAGTCGGTATACGTCAGGAAAGCTTTAAGTTATTTATTTTCAAACATTTCTAAGTCTAGTATAGATAAGTTTCGGTCTATTCATGAGTTACTGTAATGTAATTTAAAAACATTTTAAATCCTCTTTTGTCTAAATCCTTATCTATTATCGACCTTCGGATGTCTTAATAGATGTGTAATATATTGCATAATTTACATCAGATGCCTGTGCGGTATCTTTTCTTTGATTCCGCTACTTTCCTCTACTCCTACAAACAATTTGCATTTAAACCATAAATATTAATATAAATATAAATATAATATAATATAATAACGAATATTTTGCACTCGACTGCGAAAGTATTGGAATCTATTCGTCAGTGCATTCCTTATGTCTGAACTCGAGTTAATCAAATGCTTTCCCAAAATCTTTTGCTTTCATTTGTTATACTAAACGAATGTGAAATAGAAGTCAAGTCTTTGTGGCGAACAGAATGACAGATAAAGTTCTTATCTGTTCCTGCATTTCAACGCCAAACCAGTGATGAATTGAATACGAAAATTAGTGTTGACTTCGCATTAAATTAAGATTTTTTTAGTCGCGGATCACATAACTCATCCATCGGAGAGAAAGAGAACTTCTAAACCGATTTGGGTGTGGATTGTAAGGGAATTATAGCTAAGGCTTGTGCGAGCACTCAGTCAGTGAATGAGCCGACAATTGTCTCTATCAACTGTCAACCATCGGATGATAGAGTATTATTTAGGTTGTCTGAGTGCCTGTATGTGAGCCTGTGCTGCACCTCTTCAACTAACCAATACTAATGAGCCAAACCATAGCTCATTCCAATACACACAACAAACTCATAACAAATTCAAATTCTAATCATTATTAGTCCGAGTATTAGGTTTTGGCTCTACTTATACAGCATATACTGTACGGAGAGTCAGAATAATTTTGAGGGCAAGTAATGTATTGTATTAGTTATGAGAGATTCAGAACTTATTACTTGTACTGAATATACTGTACAGATAGCACAGGTAAGACAGATAAATCGATGGAATGGTAGCGAATCAATAAGTTTTGATTTAATATAAGCCAGTTTTGGATATATAATACTAAGCGTTATAACAATCGCACCCATTATTCAATGCACTGATAATACGCTGAATCGGTATTATATGAACACTAATTGTATGTTCGATCCAATATCGAGTGTATCTCTGCTTTCATAACGAAAAAGTAAACTAATCTTACTGTAAGAGTCTTAACATCCCATGCCTTTCGTGCAATCAATTATATTCAATGATAATTTTCCGAAATATAATTATATAATCTTCTGCACTGAGTATAACACAATTTTGTAAAACTGCCTCCACTTAAAGGTATGAGGGCTTCAATGGAAAAAAGAGGAGAGGGATAGGGAGGAAGGTATGACTGGCGGAGAAGCAGAAGAAAAATCTGGGCATAAAAAATATGGTTGAGTTGTGTTTGAGTTCTCGTGAAAGCAATCTATTGACTCATTTCCTAAAATCTGACTCTTTTAACGGCCAATTACACATTTGGGAAGTGTGTGCGGAGGCGGAGGTGGAGATGCCCTCTCATGCCTCTGCTCTACTCTATTGACTACAAACATAGCATACAGTACTACAGACTTAGTGAAGAACAACACAAAATCTCAGTTATTTTAGTTGTATTTATCCATTGAATATATAATTACATAAAACTGTAGCGCACTTTCACTCTACCCGAGCCCTTGCGAGCCCTCATTGTCTGCATTTGTTTCTCAGAACAATCAATTCAAGCGCTAATTTTTGGAAATATTTGCCATCAGTTCAGGATATGGCAAACAAGAGCATAGAGAGGAAGGTATTATAGTTTATGCTGTCTTATGAGTTATGCAAACTATCATAGCTACCATTGCTAGCATCGGGTCATTTGCCCGGCAATCAAAACTGGCAATAGCCTGCTCTCAGGCAATACTAGTAGTAGTTTTGTGGACAAATCACATCCAATTCCATACTTTATTGCATGTGATCTGTCGAACAGCAAAAAAAAAAGAAGAAAAGAATAAAAATTGTTTAAAGTTTATGGTATGGTATGCATAGACTGGAGAACCAGTCCGTCAATTATGTGATCACTGATAGTGTGCACTTCAATGCTATGTTGTGTCCACAAGAATTTGAATTTCAAACTTTTTTTTTCTCAACTGAATTATTCTTTTCTCTTTCACTTCTGAAAGTAAATGACAGTAAAAATCATAAAATTATTTCTGAATATTATTATTGAATGGATAGGCAAAGAAAAGAAGCGAAAAAATTGCAAATAAA
Source organism: Eueremaeus valkanovi (assembly GCA_034693305.1). NCBI lineage: Eukaryota > Metazoa > Arthropoda > Arachnida > Sarcoptiformes > Eremaeidae > Eueremaeus > Eueremaeus valkanovi. The sequence goes on along the minus strand of JAQIWA010001641.1, from coordinate 2,671 downwards.
TTTCAAATAAAGTTTTTTTTGTTTAATAATTTTTTTATATACTGTATAGTCTTGTTTGCGATAGGAATGTATAATTTGAAAGCCGTATATATCAATATATCAGAAAATTTGATCGTTCAGTAATTAGGATCGATCAGCCCATTTCAGGTAGTTCTGTGCCTTAAGCTCATTGTTCCCACGCTTTTTGCAGACTTTTCTCTATTTTTTCTGCTCCTTATTATTCAACTGCTTCTCAATACTACTCAATATCTGTTAGACTTCTGTTCAATAAAAATCTCTGACCAAAAACGATAGTGCGATGCGATTGAACTTCACTACTCTGTATGGATAGATCGCATCAATTACTGGTCCCAATGTATATGTGCTCTAAGTTTTACTTTTTTTTTCGCTCCAACTTTCGCACAAACATTAACTCTGGACTACGACTACGAAAATCATAGCCTTTAAGGTTTGTATTTCATGACAATCTCAATCACATTCAAGTAGTGGTGGTTTGTGTTGTGTAAGGAATCTCTGACTACAATCTCAGTGCGAGTGTTGTTTGAGTTGTCGGTTCGGGTCATTAAATTGCATAACAGAGTAAGGCTTGGCTTAAGAATTGAAATGAGAGATAGAGAGCAACAGAAACACAAAACGATTTTCAATGAAGATAGTAATAGTGCTCTGGCTATGAACCGGTGCTGTGAGGCTGCGAGCACTGTGCGCTTTAAGCCCTGTGCCATATTTATTTTACAATAGGCTCTATATATAGTCAGCAAACGATCGACTGACCAGTCAGATGCGAGCTGTAAGAGCACCGGATTGTTAGGATTGTTGGTTTATGTCTGCTTTATAGTAGCACCACTTGTCTCCGCACAGATACTATTTCTTGTCCACAAAATCTTTGATGACTTTGACTGTGCCTTATCTGAGTGTTTATTATTCTGTGCTCATAGCACAGGACAGCCATTAACCAATTAACAATCAAAAGCAAAGAAGAATTATTTGGCATTCAGTTCCACGAAAGAGACACAAAATTTTCTGAAATAAACTTTTAAAACATCTCTTTTCTTGACTCGACTTGAATAGAGACCGCTCTTAGAGGTAATAGAGATGAAGATTGGAGTTGACATTCGAGGCATTGACAGCTCATATACGTAAACCTTATGCCTGAGTATTGCAACCGCGAGAGAGAGAGAGAGAGAGAGAGAGAGAGAGAGAGAGCACAGAAAAAATGTAGTCTCTCTCTCAATGTCGAAAATAAGTGATGTTTCGGCCCTGAGTTTGGAAATGAATTTAATATTTTTGGACTCAATTAAAAAGTATATTAATTTATGAATAGGAAGTCGTAGCTAAAGATGATGAATGAGATTAAAGCATCTGGCAATTGGACAGCAGTCCAGATACACCACTAGTCTAACTGAGCGACTGAGTTATGCAATCAGAGTTTTGCCTTTATATCACATCATTTTAATCTCTGAAATGAACTACAAAAATAAAAGGACAGCACTTGAGGACCAGAACAGGAGATTTGAAAACAATGTTTAAGAGATAATTGGAAAACATCTGCAAAAGGCAGACATCGGAGCACAGAATTAATATTACTCTTATTATTATGCATTAGTGATGTTATAAAATAAATTTGAGAAAATGAGTCCCTCTTCTCAATGCTATACTCTTTTGCATTAGAGATGTAATGTTTGAGCCAAATGCCAAAATGCCTCTAAGACTTGTTCAACTTCTGTCGGGTAATTATCTCTTATGATTAAAGGGGAGCATCAGATAGTAGTGGAGGCATAGGCACAGGCATAGGGATACCTAAAAATGTGAGTAAATTACAAATTGTAGCCAACGGTATGTCCAAAAAATATATTTATATAAATAAATGTTATACTACTGTAGTCTATATTTAATAGAGTATTCATTCCTATTCTGTATTCAGAATATACTGTATATTAAATGCGAGTTTTGCCGAACGTAATGATGATTATGGGACTGATGGCAGTGTTGGCAATGTTGTGCACATGTATGCCAGGAATCGATCACACATTAGCATTACAGCTACATTGCACTCAGCATTCATACAGAGACTCATCATTTTGATTCTGCTTCAGATGCCTTCAGATCCCTTTGATCACAGAGTATGGCTTTGGGCGATGTATTGGCCAATGATTGCCAACCAATTTCTGACTTCTGTGTTCCCATTCAATACGTTCTCTCCCTTTCCTCTCCGCTACTGTATCTCTCTATGATTTCAAGTGTCACTATTATGTTATGATATGTTATATTTCACATATTATACACATTGAGGAACAAATACAATCAATGCATACGAATAGCAGAGAATATATTATTGATATGAAAATCAAATTGCCTTTCGGGCCCTTAATTATACATTAGGCAAAACACGCTACCGATCCATTGAATAGACACACTGCCAGATCTGTCTATAGGCTAATAGAGTTTGTGCTCTCTCTCTCTCTCTCTCTCTCTCTCTCTCTCTCTCTCTCTTTATCTCTTCTCTACCAAACAGTTATTATTAGAGATTAGAAATCTATACATATATTGCTATTCGAGTATTAATTCTGTATATCCTATGAAACAATTCATATAAGTAGGGATGGCCAATGGGGGGGGTATAGCCAAAATACCCCCCCTAGGTTTGAAAATTGGCAAAATACCCCCCCCTAGG
>JAQIWA010001640.1:0-17075 GCA_034693305.1 Eueremaeus valkanovi | reverse complement strand
TGATTCATTGTACCCCTTTTGGCAAAATTTTGGCTTACCCCCCCCTGTCGTCAGACCCATTGCCTATCTCTGGTTTTATTCCGTAGAAAAGTATATCCAATGAATTGAACATAAAAAAGCAATTCATTAGCAAATGACGACTAATTAATAGGTATTCATAAATCAGACCATAATTTTAATAATATTTTTATACAACTTATCTGAAAAATATTTTTGAATACTTAAGTAAATTCTTATGTCTAATGGTTTAAGAAGGGTTTCATTTAGCTATGATTGAGATAACTATGAACCTTGTTGACTTTTGAAGTTAACAAGATGTCCTACAATGCAGTTTGGCTAGAGTATCGTATTGATAACTTGAAAGCTGTCTTGATCCTTTTTTTGAAGTTTATTTTGGTACTTATAAATGAAATTATAATTATTTGTCAAAATGTTTGCTTACCTTTTTATCTTGGTTATATCTGATCCAAAATCTACCCTTTATAACTCCTTTGCACAGCCTGGTCACCCCAATTTGAATTGAATCACAGATTTAACAATTTATCAATAAATCGAATAAAAGGGAAGAAAACGAACGAAAATATAATAAAATGCAAAATAGTCTGAAATACAAAAGAAATAGTCTTTTGAGGAAAACATTATTAATTTATTCGCAAATATAATATAAAATAAGTTGAAGTCATGTCTTCACTAACAATAAGTCAAATAACGGGTCTTTTGTTTCTTTTGCATTTCTCCTCTCTTTCTCATCTGTTCTCATATTGTATTTGATTTAACATTATTTCAATATTGTCTGCAATAACACGGTCTGAGTCTTCAAATTGAGAAAAGGGAGCAAAAAAGTAAACATCGATTTTTGTCAATTTAAATGTGACCGTCGTTTGCATCAAATATATTGGAGGAAAGAATTTGTAACAAAATTGGAAAAAAAGTTATAATAATTCAGAAAAAAAACCGAAACCAATAGAAGGCACAAATCGATGCCTTCGTATAGAATACAAACGAATCGATATATAGTTTAGATTAAACTTAAATATAATATAATATTTGACTAAAATTTATTATTCTATTGTTTAAACAATACATTTAATTCTTCCGATAGATTAGAGAAAAGGAAATGTTTTTATTATTATTTTTCTTAAGGTTAAGCCATTTTCAGCGAATTTGATAGCATTTCATACGAACTATTTGATCGATACAAGCGTTTGAAGGAAATTGAATGTATAATAAGTTGGGCTATACTGCAGTACAGAAGGAAAGCTCAAACGTAATGCTATTATAATAAGTTTGAGTCTATTTTCACTTAAAAGAGTATAAAACACTGAAAGAGAGAAATAATAATAATAAAAGAAAAATTCAAATACTGAATATCAATGTGTTTTTTATTCTCAATATTCTATTCGATATATCTTCGGACGTGATGTTAGTCTTCTATCTCTTTCAACATTAACTCTGAGTTTAACTTTGCATTTGATATATATTTGAAATAAACACAAAATTCAATGCAATGATGCGATTCATTATACCTAACATTTATAATATCCAATACAAAGAACAAAAACCATTTTATCGATAAATAGAAATGTAGGCATTGGGGAGGGAGAGAGAGGAGAGGAGAGGAGAGGAGAGAGAGAGAGAGAGAGAGAGAGAGAGAGAGAGGGGGGTAGAGAGAGTAAATGTCTTTAATGTTTGGATGTATTAATGAAAGTAAGTTTTGGTCAAACATTGCATCGAAACGATCAACAGTTAAGAGGGATGTAATGGAGGGGTTGTTCACTGACTAATGAGTCCAAATCACGCACTTTAGTAGTAGACCTGAATTGACGCGATTTGATAGCAGTTTCTGATAAAAGCAAACACTTATGAAAAGAACAGGAGTATAGGCTAACCCGGATAATCGCATCGATGTATTCGTCTCTTCTCTAACTCAGGATTATTGCGACGATTATATCGGGGCTGCGGTAGTGATGGAGTACTGGTCACTCCAGATGGGTGTGAGATCTGTTGCTGATGTGAACTGGGTATTCGGGCGCCGTTCAGGTGCATGGGTGGTGTCATCGAATTGATTTGATGATGGAGTGGACCGCCGTTCGCATTGTTTCCACAGGTGTTATAAGGCGGCGGAGGTGTCCGTCGTTGGGGCTGATTATGGGCTGCTGTGTTGTGTGCGTGATGTGGGTGCGGGTGCGGGTGCTGTTGTTGTAGCTGTTGCTGCTGTTGTTGTCTTTGCTGCTGCTGTTGAGTTGATGGCGAACCGGGCTCTGAGTTGGGCGGTGTGGGCGGTAAGTAGAGAAGAACCCGATTGGAGTGATGGACAGACGCCATATTCGCCGTCAGATTAGTTGAGACGACATTGTTATTGAAGGTCGGGTTCATTATATTGCCGTACAGTGACTGAGAAGAGGACTGGATATTAGACGAGTGTCTCATATATGAGTGATGTATTGGTTGCTGATTCGGAGGTAAGCCGTGATTCGATTCCATTCCGTTTGCATTGGCCGGGTATCTGGTGTTCTGTTGGTGCTGTGACTCTGTCTTTATGGAGACGAAGTCATCGCAGATGCTGGCAGTGATGTCTTCCCACATCTTGTCCTGAACTAACATATTGTTCATATTGTACTGTTGTTGTGGATGTGCTGTCAGGCCATTGTGATACTGGTGCGGGTGAGGTCTTATTTGGTGTGAATGTGAGATAATCTGTTGCTGTGTTTGCAGTTGTGGTGAGTTATAAAGCATCGGATTATGTATTTGTGAGTCAAAGAACTCATCCGACTATAGAAGCGATGAATTATTTAATAATTATAAATAGTATTCATTGGACTAATCATTCAAACAGTCTGAGTGTTAGTTACCTCTGAGTGTTGAGCGCTTCTCAATATTCTGTGCTTCAAATTAGAATCGTTCGGTTGAACAGCAGATAAATGATGCATAGCTTCTACTCCTTGTCCTTCACTATTGCAAGCGCTCGAACGGTTCGTCGGCTGCAGATCCGAGTCGTTCGCGTTCTCTAAGCCTTTTATATCATTCACTTCTATTGCAGTTTTGGACCACTTTCTCAATAAACTACTCTTTTCCTAAAATATAAAAAACTATAATTATATTCTTTGGGTTAACAGCCAAATGAGGCACAAGTTTAGTGGAGAGACCAAACAGTTTAGCATATGATAGGTATGAGTTCAGGGGATTCACTATTCAGCCTTCGCGGGACGATAGTCCTGACCATAAGCTTAGAGTTTTTTTTAGTGAAAAGTAAAAAAATGTTTGCATCTAATGATTGATGAAAATGTATTTTAATGTGTTTACGCAGCACGAGTCAAATGAAGACCAAATGAAAGTAATGCCATCACTAGCACCACTACCACCACTACCATCACTACAAGCACTAGCACTACAGCGCACAAACAGCTAACAAATTATCATTTTTTTAAAACAAGAAATGTTTTATAATTTAGTGAAACTATTTTTTGTCCAAAATTCAGTCTTCAATACATTAAGCAATACTATACTGAATAGTATTCAGTGAAGAGAAGTAAAGTTTAATTATTTATTATTAGAATTAATTATTTAATTGAGTATTTGCTTTGTCTCTGCACTAATCGCACATTCATTGAAAGACATAAAATTGAATAATTGTTTGTCGACATTAAATAGTAATTATGTCTATTAAACGACAATTAGCTTTCCTTTACGACTCGTTACCTATTATTGTCTTTTTGTTTGTAATTCTCTGTTTATAATGAATAATAATAGTTAGTGTGTAATGAATGCATAATAAAAGAGATAGCGATTACATATTAAACCCAGAATAGATAGTACAGACTCTGCAGAGTATACACAATATTATACTCTATTGTATGTACAGTACAAATAGTAATCTCGTCCTACGCTTGTAATTAAAATAATAAATCAAATTCAGACACATTCTAACAGAAGCTTTAGTCAAAACATTTTCAATAAATATTTCTTTAAAACATTTTTTGTTTCTTTTAATCTCTCGTATAATGATAGCAGAGATGAAATTAAAACGATTTTTTATTAGATTTATTAAATATCTGTCACTACACTCAACTGCACTCAACTACACTGAACTGCATTCCCCAGTACTGTATTCCACTATATTCTAACTGAAGGCAAATCATTCTCATTCTCATAATCATTGATAGATTTAAGAAATGGTTTGTTATTTATAATATTATGAGTAATTCAATTCATATAGTAATTCAATTCAAACGTTTTGATTCGTTTATACACAGAATTATATAGTATATCATAATTAGCATTGATATCCCGGAGTTATTAATTGTGATACGAATAGAATTTATTTAGCCCAGGGTGATAAGTCATCGGTTTGTCAATCGTTCGATTGCATGCATTTGTCTATAAAGGAGAGGATAGGAGAGGGAGAGGAGAGAAGAGGAGAAGAGAGAGTGAGAGCGAGAGAGTAAGACAAATGTTATGGTATTACTCAATGTCTTCAAACTCAATATGTAATTACAAAACACAACATATTTAGTCTTTGGTTGGTTTTGATTTAAAAATCTCAGCGGGGTTAGCGCAGTCCCATTTTCATGCATAGCTGGTCCACATGCGTGCTGGCGCGTAGGGGGTATACTATCATCTTATGTTGATTACAACTCCAACTATATGACAGGTCGGACACAATCATATTGGAAACTATCTAAACACTGAGCAAACTATCGTTTTTATTCTTCAGTGCCTTTACTGTAGAGTTAAACTAAAACATCATTAGTCCTGCAGTTTGTTTACTCATCACTCAGTACTCAACAGTTGGCACAGAAATTATATTCACAAATATAGCCCATCAGTGATCACGACTTACACGATAGTCAATAAATAAGTTATGAGTGTATGTGAGACCAAATTAATTGCCTTATTCTCTACTATACAGACAATAACTAGAGTTGGTCTCTGTCTCTAACTATTCAATTAGTCTAAGTCTAACTTTGAATAATAATTCTTATAATCTATTAATTCTAAAGCAATACTATGAATGCAACAAATTTGTCTTGATAAAATATGCGAATTCCTACGTGAGATGATTACTACTGAAGTAAAATAAAAGTATTTTAATTAATAAATTGTTGACACAATTGTAGTATAGAAAAGATGCAGACCTGAACTCAGGCATAAAATAAGTTCTAATCTATTGAGAGAATGCGTTGGCATTACATTCAGGACTAAAAGCAATGAAAACAGCGATTCATAGCATAGAAAGTCTCTCTGAATCTAAAAAATGAGAAAATCTGAATCAGAATAATAATGCAATCTGTGCTCCGGTACTGTACTGTACTGTACTGTACTGTGCATCACAAATGCTAATATTATATGAGTATTGCGACCCAACACAACCAGATTTGTTGAGTCGTCGCTAGCGTTTAGCTTCCCTTTCTGAGTGTCACCTCTTCTTTCCGTTCCTTTCATTCTCTTTCCTGACTCTCAGTTCCTCTCTTTTCCCTTTCAATTGCTTTCTTTACCCGACATTACATTGCATTATATCTCACGTATTGCACGACAAGAGTATTGCGTATTCCAGTTATCATCACAAGCAAAATCTCTCTCTCCCTCCCTCCCTCCTCTCTCTCTCTCTCTCTCTCTCTCTCTCTCTCTCTCTCTCTCTCTCTCTCCACGACCTCAGAGCTCCGTTCACTCTCTTCTTCGTGGCATCATATGTAAGGAAAAGCAAAGAAATAACTTTGTTTTGGCGAAGCATTTGTTAAAAATCAAAAGTAAATCAAAATCTAACCCCAACTGATAAGTTTGGCTCAAATGTTATACATTCTAACCATTGAAAGCGCATTCACTGGGAAACCAGGTATGAAAATAGTGTATGAAGTTATTTGATTGTCAATGAAGAGAGAGTTGTCTTGAGTTCACGTTTTTACGAATCGCTAGCTTTCGAAAAGTTGACAAACTGTTGGGACGGAAGCGATAAGATATGAGTGTTATAGCACTGCAGTGTTTGACTGAGTGTTAGGACTGTTGTCAATCAGACATTCCTGCGATGCTATGGAACTGAGTTTGACGTCTAATATAAATTATTATTAATTAATCTATTGCTTGACATTTGTCTCTCTGCTTGTTTGTAATCTACTGTACATTTCAATGAATGAATATTTTTTTAAGACTCAAAACAATATTTGCTTTCCTTAAAGATTTTAGCGAAAATAGACTTTTCCTTAGATTGTATCAAAACTTATTCCTATAAATATATATTTTAGTTATTTCTCATTAAAACTGAAGCAAATTCTAATGAGAAGAGTTTGTTATAGAAATGAAAATAAGAATTGCAAATATAAAGCATTAAACAGTTTTCATTGTAAGACAGGACAGTCATTACCTGTAGTTCTTGTCCAGAATTAGTCGACCAAAGATGTGAAGTATTGGCGAAAGCAGTGGAAACACTGATATGATCGTAGGATGTGGTGAGAGGTGAACAGTCGGGCACTATTTGATCCGCTTCTTCAGAAGTGGGCGAACTCGAGTTGAAGTCCTCGTAATGTTGAGCCAGAATATGGTTATTAATATAATTATTAAAGCAATTAGGCGTCAATGAGATGGTAGTGTCCATATCGTGCACTAAACAAACAGCACATATACGCGTAATATTACACTTCTTGGGATGTGTTGTGCTCTTACAGAAAGCACACAACGCTTTAGAGCGCGTATACCTCTAAGGCTTAATCTAAAGCTTAAGAACTGAACAAACTTTTGCTGAAGACGTTATCATCAAAACGACTGTATATTACTCGCAATGTTTTCTCAATGAAAGTAAGAGAACTCAAACTCAATACAAGTCAAGGTTGCTGTTGTTGCCTGTGCTCTGCCTGTGCTATGCCTAGCTCTGAGTTGTGTGCTGGTGCAATGTGTGCCGCATATTCTTGTTTCGGTGCATCTGTGGAGACTCGAGTAAGAGGCAGGCATTGGGTTGGATCTGCACCTCTATCCCCACCTATCTTATTGGTCAGACCAGCGCCAGAGCCTGTGAGTGCTTCTGCTTTGTGGTCATAGCAATAGAGAGTCAGCAGAGAATACAGTATATACTGCACTGTATTCTTGTTGTCAAAGCTTAACAATTTTCTCAATGAAAAGACGGAGGACCTGATCCATGGTCTCTATCATAGGGGAGACTTCTATTCACTCGTCAAACTTCTAATCAATTCTGTTATTAAACACCAATTATTAACGTCTTTTACATAAACTTATTAACATTTTCATAGTTTTACTATTGATTTCGCTTTACATAATTTTTTTAGTAATTTAATAAAATTTCGAACAAAAGATATTTTTTCAAAAACAAAATCATTAATTATAACCAAGAATTCCAGTTATTCTATGAAGAAATTTAGTTTTCATAAGTTTTATAGTAAAATAAAAATGAATATAATTAAGGAATGCTTAATACAAATGCAAATGAATTCGTTTTTATTATTTTGTGTTACAATTATTCAGTAATTATTCAATACTCGAAGCGATAATAATTATTGATAGTATTTCACAAATACTGCCCAAAAATCTAGAGTTTCTTTGCTTTTCACACAATAAATGAATTGCTTTTCACTCATTCTTTTCAGAAAAAAAATATTTAAAAGAATTTTTGCTGAATTCCGATCTGTTTGAACGAAATGGACAGGAAGTGCATGAGTTGATTGTTAATGTCTGAATTTGTGACCTTGAGCACCGCTGGCACTGGTCACTGGATTGGCTGTATTGGTGGAGAACACGTAGAGCACTTGTTCGTCACTTCAGAGCTCAATTAAGGTGACATCCCTCCGCCCTCGCATTGGACACAATTAGGAACGGATCGGTTTGCCATATATTGGCTGTATTTACCCATCAGTCCAATGCAATTCAATGCAATTCAATGCTGTTCTCTACAGTTGTGCCGAATGTTTATTCCCATTCTCTCTGCGGGGTATCGATCGCTAGTGAAGTTAGTTGGCATTGATGGTCACTCTGGTCTTCTGATAGCCCCTCAGGGAATACTTTGGGCGTTAGGACTGTAAGAATAAAAGGAAATAAATAAAAGAAGCAGTGCTTCATCACTAGTGCTGCTGTAGTACTAGCGAACTGAATGCCAGAGCCCTAACGCTATAACGTTAGCGATTGCTTAGCTATTGAACGGTCGAAACGGCAATACGATTGTCAGCCCTTATTGTCTGACACTTTTGTCAAAGCGTTTCGCGTCGTAAATGAGTAAATGACACACAGATTCAGATTCTTCCAAATGATAGCCATCTTTAGCTAAAACTCAAACTCTTAGAGCTTAGGAGAGCATTGAATAGGTTTTGAATGTTTTAAACTTTACACACAATAAGTCCTCTCTCTCTGTCGCTCTTGATTGTCCTCCAACTTGATTATCATTGAGGCCTCTCTTCACTCCAGTCTAACGTTTCTATCCGTTTAATGGCAGTCAATACTTGGAAATCTAGTCTCGAAACTAATTTATCAAATAATTCATCTTTAGGTGATTGATAGTCTCAGTCCTTATGCAGTACAGTGTAAGACAATTCTCTAATGTTCTTAACCTTATATAACAATGCGATTACAGTATGCGATACTCTATTATGATATTAAACGGAATATCAAATAATCAAAACAATCAACTCTTCAGAACAGGTTTCAAACATTAGATTTTCTGTTCAATCTATATATTCGGTGCGGATTTGAAACCGGAGAACAATTGTGTGATCAGTGATCAAAAATGATTAGTGGAGTCAATAACTAATAGAAAGTTTGTTTATGACTGACTCCGAGATTGTAAGCAATTATCTGAAAGAAACTCGAATTTAATGCACCTGTTATTGCGTGTATTGTCATGTAAATTAGACAATATCAGGGAATGGGAGGGCTTTACTCACTAACACAGCAATTATAATCACAAAAAAAGCAATACGTTATGTGCTCTAAGACTTGGATCCGTAAGAATAGAATAATGTAATACTTATTGTTAGACCTATACTCCAATCGGATGGTTCGCACACAAAACCAGCTAATAATGCAATTATCCTAAACTAATTAAATGCTTAAATGAATTTCCCATTCTATCATACAAGTGCTGCATTCTATTCATACTGTATAATGGTACTTGCTTCAAATCATAAAGTATTACCGGTACTGTAATACCAATTCTATGCTGTCATGAAAATTACAAATTCAACTAAAATTTAGGATTTTTTCTGGAAAGCAATTAAGGATATAATGAAACTCTCAAACGATTTAATTTAAATGTCTTCAAATCAGAGGACTCTATAATCGAAATAATTGAACATTTATTCGGATAATTATTTGTTCAATTGATGTGTTTATAAAATTAGATAATTGTTTGGAGAGTTTGAAACTTTTATACAGAGTTGAGTTATGTATGAGTTAGAAAAGTGAGTTCAATACTCATATTCTAATAGCATTTGAGTGACTTTTATTGTCGTCCGTTCGGAACAATCTATTAAACAATTACTTAGTCTTAAGTTTATTACAGTACGAGTTAACGGCATTTGTAAGCCATGACATGTGGTTTAGATATTGAACAAGTTTGGGACCAAATGCTATTCGAAAGCATTGGTTTCCCAGAAATACATCGGAGAACCGGACACATGAGTCATAAACAAATTTAGAGCCAAAATGTTTAGTCCATCTCTACTGGTGTTGAACATGGGCTCAAACATAATATTTAGCAACAAATTCGTCAGATTTTGTTAAACAATTTGAACACGACTTACATGAATACCACTTTAGTGTTATAAGTAATGCACGAAATCTGTATTATTCTAAGCACAAGAGGTGCGGGAGGGAGGGTTCGCACCGATTACTCAATATGCTCGACACAATTGACAAAAAATTGTGGCATAATTTTAATTGAGAAGATGCCTAGGGACTCTATTAGCAATTAAGTTGAAAATTATCGAGTAACTTTTGGTGAAATATTCGGATAACTTGGACGTAATGCATTGAAAAAGCAGACTGGTCATCATTAAAGATTTGATTACAATACTGGCACTCATTTTGGACCAAAAGTATTTCATTCGCTTAAACTGATTCTTAGACAATGAAAGAAATGTTAATCAAAACTTCAGCCGTTTGTCTGAATATCGATTAATATTTAGCAAACGTAGTGCTCAGTGAGGAAAGAGTCTGGCTTAAATAAGCACTACAATAGGCAATTTGCAAAATATTGCCTAGGTTTAGGACTAGTAAGAGATCTCTCATTATTGTTCGTTCAGTTTATAAAATAAAAGTGCAATTTAGTTGAACAGAGGCTGAGGTTTAGCTTTTCAGCTTTGCCACCCTGCTCAAAAATTGCGACAAATATCAGACAAAAAATAAAAGGCCTTGGTCACCCTCAAATGAAATCAATAAACTTTCAGCACTTGTAAGCCCTTTAGAGTTTAAAAATAATATAAATAGTAAAACAAAAAGTGCACAAGAAAAAGTTTAAAAATCATCTTTAATTAGATATTGATTTTTTGCAATCGTTTATAAATATCAATAATTGTTATGAAATTTTATTTGTTTTATTGATCTGTTTTGATAGAAAAATTTTGTTTATATTGTATTGTATTATCTGATTATATTTTACTAATAATAGAGTCTATGATTTGAATCTTGATATAAGTGAAAAAAAATAATAATTTTTATTTCAAAATTATTCAATGTTTTGTATTATAGAAAATAATTAATAATTTTGTTCAAACATTCCGTATCGTAAATAAGTAGAAAAACAGAATTTATTTGAATAATAAATCGAATAAATATTTAAATTCAAATAAGTATTTATTGGACGGACAGAGAAACAGAAAAAACAATATTCCTGTAAAATAATCTTAAGATGATTTTGTGATACAAGAACTGAGACAAGAGCTAGACTTATGAATAAAATTCTTCGTGGATTCTATCCTAATGAACACGTGTTTACTAAAATGATTTTTTGATCGCAATATCTAATAATAATGACTGTAATTATTTTTGAGTTGCGATGATTTAAACCAAATTTATGATACAAATAGACCGCTCGTTATTAATGCGAACATCGCCTTAACGTCATTAATATTTTAGCAAAAGTTATATTAAAATTATTTGAAAGCAATTCAAATAAGTTGAGCAAAGATGTAGTCAATCGAATTTATTCCTGATCATTTACCCTCACATAAATTAAAAGTTGTCGCTTTTATATTAACATTTATTACTTATATATATTTTTTTCATTTAATTCAAATATAATTTAGTAAATAATAATCATTCAAATAATTATCTGTTTCGCTAATCGTTTCGTTTTATTTCTTTTTTTTAATAACTTTATTCTTAATTAGTGTTCAGAAAGTTTTTGTTTGTGAATATGTTTTCTAAATATTTATATTCACAATAAGTTTTTCTAAATTATTATTATTTTTAATTAAACTAATTTTACACGAAATTCACTGAATGCGTGACTTCTAATCAATTTAAACCGAATAAAATCAAAAAGTCATTTAAAGCTATGCTGTGATCGACGTTACAGTAGATTCAAATTGAAGCCATGCACATTCATTGAGTAGGATTCATTCAATAGTAGGATCAGGTATGCAACAAAGAAAGAAGCAGGTTGTCAGGTTCTCTGAAGATCTGACCAATTCAGGGTTAAATCTAATAACTCGTTAAAAAATTGAGCTCTAGATAATCGACAAAATCTTCAGCAAAGACCAAAGAATAATCTTGTTTCATTTTTAAAAATTCTACTCTACCGTAGAGTGTATTTAATATTTAAAACACAGAGAAAAATCTCATTTAATTGTGTTATTGAGTAAATAAAGTTGAAAATCAGTTAAATTATAAAATAAGCTTAGACTGACTTTGATTGCAATTCTGTTGTCAGAGACTGGTATCAACTGTTGTCAACTGAATCTCTGAAAGTCTGTCAATGAATTTCAAATATTTCTATTGGTTTCTGCTTTAAAGTATCGAATATTCAATTTTCAATTCAAAATCTCTGGTAATCAAGGATTTTGTTCTGTTTTACACTTAGGAATCGATTGTCTTTAAAATGAGTTTCGATTACTTTTCGAATAATTCAATTAATTATTCATTTGTTTAACGAATTTATTAAGAAAAGAGATTTTATTTAAAATGATTTGAATTATGATGTTTTGATAGTAGACTTAATGGGAGAATGAAAGCAACTTTAATCTAAACATGTTTTGTATGACAACTGCATATCGTGTGCGCCAGTATTGGATGGTTTAGTACCGGTATGTGAGGCACACATATGTAAGTCTGTTAAAACATCATTCTTACAAATTATAGGTTCCGAATGAAACAACTGATCTCATCGTTTGCAAAACCATTATTATTTTCCTGTTCCGACAGAACCGGCCGAACGCCCACTCATCATAAGTTCATTTCTCCCTCAAACCGTATAAACATTTTCTTCATATCTGTGCTCTTCGTATCTCTAATATAATGTTCGTCTCTATCAGAGACGCCCACAAAACAAAACAATTGCTATTTATGTAACGCTATGTAAAGCAAATCTGTATTCTGTAGACTCTATTTGAGAATTAGTTGGATTTTGAAAACTGCACTCAATTTATTCCGTCTCAGACACTCACTTACTATTTCTAAAACTGATCTGACTGACTTGTGATCAAGAGTAAAGTCAAAATCAAAATTAATTCTTAACAAACGTGAAACAAACCAAACGTTTTTTGGGTCCAAACAAAAAATCACTTTCAGTAGAATCGGTCAAAAAATATATATCTGTTATGTTATGTGAATATAATTAAATTGGATTGAATTGAATTGAAAGCTTTGAGCCTTTATTTTGCATAAATGAATATTCCTATTGGAGTGAAAACAATTCATATTTTTGATCATTCAATTGAAGCATAAATTGATTTTTCCCCAAATAATGATGAGTAGAACAGAATGGATATTGTTATCCATCATAATAATCATTTCATGGTTTTCCTCAAAAGTAAACACTAAACCATTGGTATAACAGATACAACAGATTTGCCATAAATTAAAAATATACTAAATTAATGAATAAACCATACATTTAGCCCACAATCAAAACTTATTAATCAAATAAAGTATTTGTTTGAGAATTATCTGAAACAAACTTAACAATCGGAAAGAACCAAAAATCCAGTTAATAAATAGATCCAGTATAATATATAATATTAAAATTGATTGATTAAACAGTGAACAAAATTATGAAATTATAGAATATATTAAACTTATTTTTTTTGTGCCGATTGTAAGCATTTTGCAATAGAGTCGGCATTTTTGCGAAACGAATAAAAACTTATTTTTTTATTTGGATTTGAATTAATTTTAGATTACTATTCGACTCATAAATGAAATAACAAAATAATTCCAATAATGCCATCAAATTATACGCTTTCGTATATAAGTTATTAGCTATCATTACATGCCATTAGATCCCAATTTGCGATACTATTTCGTACCAATCGTACGATTAAAGCATAATTTCGGCCCTTTTTTCAGTTGAAAAGTTTCCAGTTTTCAAACGAACTTAACTTATGTTTTGATACAATTGTTTTCCAGTAAAAGAAGAATACATTTAGAGATGAGATGGATATGAACTACGTATGTGTGTGTTGGAGGGGAAGTGTCGCTCATAGGAGTAATCAAAACAAATGATTCCAAACGATAGCATAGATTGTAAATATTCTAAACCTTTTTAGAGCTGATGAATGAAAAGCTTATAAATGAGAGGCTCTTTGCAGTCGTATTTGAAGGGCAGATAAATTAGGAGAACCGCTGAGACTTAAAACAACAAAAATAATGCTTTTATTTCTGATTCATATAAAATAACACTCAACACCACAATAGGTGGTCTACAGATAACTTCATAAATAGAGTTAAATTGTTTTCTGATTCGGATGTACTCGAGCGGGAAGTATACTCTTATATACCATACCCTTTAGGAGTTCTGTTTGTTTCACTACAATATTCAATACTATACCCAATACTATAGCCAATACAGTATAAGCGCTTTTTTACTATATTCGTGACCAAACCATTCCCTCCTCTCTTACGGCACGCGAATCCGTCACGTTTTTACAACACCAGTGAATCAATTGAATAATTTGATATCTGTTAACATTCTTATGGAACAGATTATCGGTATTTCAATATTTAAACATTTCTCTCATCAGATTGTCTTTACTAAGAATCAGAATCTAAACACAATTCCAGACATTGCAAACACCAATGAATTTTAATCTATTCTAACACTAAATAACTATAATTTTCTCTCATTTTTCTCACACTTTTGGTTTTATTGTGTCATATGATTACTATTAATAAATGATAGGCGAGCAAGGTGAACAACTAAATTAGCAATGAACTTTTAAATAAACGAATTCGAAGTTATTCTCAATTCTAGTGATTGTGATTTGAAAAAGTATGACATCAGTGAAATTGTAGCAAGAGCATCTCAGCATAACGAGAACACATTAGGTTTATAATGTGAAACACAACTCAGGATTTAAGTGACTTGGTTCTTTCACCTTGTTTCGAAATTCTAAATATAAACGTCTACTTTAATCGGAAGAATTCGGAAGCAATGATGTGAAGCACCCTGTTCAATATCCTATTCGCTAAAAAACAGCTGTTTATTTGAGAAGTAATAAGAGGTTTACTTCTTTGTCCTAACTAGGGATGTGCAAGGTCAGCCGAGTCAGGGGATATAGGGGGTAAATGGCAGTTTTTTGGCCAAAACCCGGGGGGTTTTAGTGGGTATTTTTAAAAACAAGATGGCCGCTACAATGGCCGAAAAATTGCGTTTAAAGTTGAAAATGGCCAATTTTGACCGAATTTCGACCAATTTTGGCTTAATTTAGCATTAATTCACTTAAATTAGGCTTAATTTAGTTGAATTTAAGCTAAATTTAGGCGAAATTCGGTAAAAAAAATCGACCAATCGGCGAGCAGAACAGAGCCTCAAAACACAGCTGGAGGTATTTTGTCAAATCTCAAACTCAGGGGGTATTGGGTCTATACCCCCTTGCATATCTCTAGTCCTAACCATACAAGAGTTTAACGATTTCTTACGGTTTAAATCATTTCGTATAAACTTATAAAATAAAATCAGAAAAGTTTTATTATTTTATGAAATAATTTAAGTCCAGAACAAAAAAGAATTGTATCCTTGACTCGATGTCGAAGTATAAATGAGAGTCAACTCAAGTAATGTCAAAGAGATTTCATTTCGATTTACTTTATTTTTATTTAAAGCAATAAAAACTGTTTTGAATGCAATTTTCAAAATTCATTAATTTTTATTTCTATTCAAAACTTAAGGAAAGTTCAAATTCAGAATTTTATTATATTTATTAATAATAATTAAATATTTATAATAATAATTAAAACTATTGAATATTTTAACCGATAAGAGACTCTCAGATAAAATATTTAAGAAATAAATTAATTCAATTAAATAATTATTT
Source organism: Eueremaeus valkanovi (assembly GCA_034693305.1). NCBI lineage: Eukaryota > Metazoa > Arthropoda > Arachnida > Sarcoptiformes > Eremaeidae > Eueremaeus > Eueremaeus valkanovi. The sequence goes on along the minus strand of JAQIWA010001640.1, from coordinate 1,608 downwards.
TTTTCATTTAATAAAAGGATAAGAATTTAATGTCATTTAAGTTTTGAGCTCAGGTTATATCCATTCTTATGGCAAATACAGAAACAATAAAATAATGAAATTATAGAAATAAAAAAAATAATTGAATTAATCCAATATTAAATAAAACGATTAATCATTTGTCGACATAATTATTAACTTTTTATTGTTTTTATTATACTTATTAATATTGACATAAATCTTGATTTTAAATAAATATTATTATCATTTCTTACGATAACTTTTGAAATAATTGGCAATCGTTTCAGTTTTTAAGATAAAAGCCAACAAAAATATAATTATAGTTAATTCACTCTTCAGTTCAATTAAATTCATGAATTCTTATTCCTTAAAATAACTTATACTGTATTTTGCATTCAATGCAATTGAATCTAAAATACTGTATGAATGCAATAGCACTACACGTAATGTAAACTCTGTTTATTATAAAGAGATCCTTAAAAGAAAACTTCTCTTTACAGTGAATCGAGCGGTGATTTTCAGTATTCTCTCCTTATTTTCCTTAATGTGTTTCGGAGTTCAAGAGCGGACACACAGTATTCTCTATTATTTTATTAAACTATACAAAAAGCAAATGTTTTTGTTTTACATTTATATTCAATATATTTTTTTGCGATAATAATATGGTTTTTTGTGAAGCGATGATAAATGGGTAAAAGCGAGTTATAATTGGCTCTTATCAGTACAGTATTGGCCCTACAGTTGTGCTCAGTCTGTAGAGACGCCAGATTTCGTTCATTTTATTGCGGTTGACCATTTATCCTTGTTCATTGTGCACATTCTACTTATTCTGTTGAATCTTGCCTAAGGAATAAACACATTGCCCGTCCAAATGGTCCTGAGTTGCAGATTAAAACCGATTCCTTTTTGCAATACATCCCTCTTTGGAGCAAAGATTAATCTATTGATTAGTTGAGAATCTATTTTAGAAAAGTATTCTATGCTTTATATGCTTTATATGCTTTATATTACCCGATAGACCAGTGATTACTGATTAGACTGTTTTTTATTTACAACTTTGAACTTCATTTTTATAGAGTGTGTGTAAAACTCATGTGAAGGGCGTCTAAGAGTGAGAAACATAATATATTTGGCAAAAGAAAAGAAAATAGTTTTTTCTTAACATAATTTTGTTTTTTAATAAAGAAAAAGTAGGTTTGAAAGGAATTCAATGGTTGTGTTAATTACTACTTTCGCTTAATTTTCTGTTCGTAAGTCTACTACAAAAGTGGATAACTTTAATCGAGTGAATGGAATGGCGGGGAAAATGAATACATTTAAAAGTTAATAAACGACAGACTCAGTAGTAAAGTATGTGCTGTAGTCTATCATAGACACAGAGCTGCATATCATAGCCGTCTCATCTGCAGTGCATCGTAAGTTATAGCACCTGAAGCATCTCACCTGTGCACATTTACTGCACGCGCATACCTGAATTTTGTCTCACTTTTGTAGCCCAAAGCGATTCTCCTTAAATGCCAGTCTCGTATAGATATACAGTCTTGGAAATAACTAAGTACCGTTGATTAAACTTGAATAACTTTTGAATGGCTAATTCGATTTTCAATC
>JAQIWA010001639.1:0-17085 GCA_034693305.1 Eueremaeus valkanovi | reverse complement strand
CGGTGCTTTCAAAATGCCATGCTTATATCGAAAAATGCTCTTAAGCGGCGTGCTAATAGCGAACGTATACTGTATAAGGATATGTTTATTCAATTGTTATGTTTTGAGTGCCAATCAATTTATGAATAATATTTAAATTTTATAATTAAAGTTCTTTCGTTTGAATCCAATGAATAACTTATAAAATAAAAGTTTGCGTTAATTAAAGAGAAAAATATAATTTTAATTATAATTATGTTTTATCTGACGTTTATTTCAAATATCACTCAACCAAATAATCTCAAGTCGTGTATCATATCGTCTGATTTGTTGGCAATTTTCCTCTACTTTTCACAAAAATACTTTTAAACTTTGAGTTTAGAGAAGATTCTGATATTTACTGTAGAAGTGATAAAACTTCTAAATCAGAACCAAAACCACTAATATTTGCAAATACTTTGAAACTAAAATCCATAAACACTTTTGCAATCCATTCAACTGCTTATTAATTAAATTAATAAATTTTTTATTAACTCAAACAAACGATAACTCTATTAATACACTTTCGGAGTGAATATTCAGCACAATTTTTATCATATTTTCGAATACAAAATGCATTTAACCAATGCTTAAAAGTTTTTTCTTTTACTTATCGCTTAAGACTTTCTTATCATTTCTCTTAACATTCGTATTCATCAATGTTTGTGTCAGTCATTGAAGATTTTTGTATAAGTTGTCGGTTCAGTTCACTGGTACTGCAAAAAGCGTCGACTACTTTCTGGTTGGTCTGTCGCTAACAACTCGAGCCATGCGTTAGAAATCTGGCAATTCTTATGCAATCAGAAAATTAGATTTGAGTCTTGACTCTTGAGCCGGCATTGGATTTCATATTCAACTCAGAGTAAATGATATACAGATTTAATTAAAAAAAAGTCTGACATCTATTACAGAATATTATTGGAAATATTGTATAACATTCTGTTTAATTAGAATTTATAATTAGAAAAATGTATTCATTTAAGTCAATCATAATTTTCATATCATATTTGGCCATATTTTATGGTAAGTTCTGAAACGAACGAACGAATGAATTAATTAATTACTTTATTGATTAAAATATAATTATTTACTTTAAATGACATTCAATGTTAATATTGAACATAAATATGTGATAACAGAAAAATAGAAATTCTAATGATTTTTATAATGTTATGTAGAATACTATGAAGTTCTGTAAACATTTAGTTGAAGTGATTTTTATATAATTTTCTGCAATGAATCGCTTTTGTGTGCGATTTCATCGTTGACTTTCCTTAAGTCTTAAACGTTGCTTAAGTTTATTCAACTTATTTTGATTTCATAGCAAACCTTTGCACTGAGTCTTCAGAAAAGACTCTTCAAAACTGAATTATCGATTTTCTTAATGTTTTCAATAGTTTTATATTTATTTCAACAAATATTAATAACTTTCAGTTAAAAAAAGCTAAACAGAAGTACTTATGAGAAGTGCTTAAAAGCAAAGCGAAGAATGTTTTTCAGCAAAAATATGTAAAATTGAACTTTTATTCTTGGGTTTCAACCCTTCGTTAGATTGGTTTCACTTCGGATACTATTGAAGAACCAGTTTTTGTTGCTTTTGTGTGAATTCAGTGAATTAATTGGATTTTTTTCCGGCACAACAACAAAATTCTCGACTCACCTCTGGTCCTTTATTGAGAGAGTTTTAAAACACTTAAACTGTTATTTTAATAACGAGTTTCAATGTTCACGACCTTCACCTTCAAGTCCTGTCGGTTGGGTCGGACTGAAAGAAAATATGTTTTCTATTTTTTCTCATACTTTACTCTAAACTACTTTTGATATAATATTTCAAATTTAGTTCTTTTTTATTAAGAATTTATTTAATATATAATTATTTAAATAGTTTTAATTAAATATGGAAACAGTAGTAAACAGTAGTAATAATAATAAATCACTTAAGTGGCTGCTGAACAAACTTAGGAAGCTGAGCTAAAAGTTGAATTAAGTATCGATTTCTCTATATTTAACTAATATTTCTAAATAGATCTGAAATTCATTGAATTGAAAATCAAGTTCTGAAACAATAATTATCTCAAATCTGAGTCTTTAGTCAAATAAACCAACAAAAAGACTAAGACATCCGTAGTCTACCTGTAAGTCACTGTTCGAAAAGTCCTTTCCTCTCATTCCTCTCTCAACTAATTTTATGCTAACAACAGCTCAAAGGCATTCGTTTGACTCGTCTTTTCAACATTTAATACATTAGTTCAAAAAGTTTTCAGAATAGAAGACAAGTTTTAGAGTTTGAAAATCTGTATTACACTTACTGTATATGATATAGACGTGAAAATCCAAAGCAAAACTTCTCTTCACTAATGACTCCTCAAAACTTCCGCATTGTTTTTGTCGCTTAATATATGAAATAATAGTAATTAATAAATAAGTTATAAATAAAATAATATATCGAATAAAGCAAACAATACTTCATATGATGTCATTGGGAATGATGTTTGCGATTATGAAATTTTATCTGATCATTGTGTGTGTCTGCTGTCATCCAGCACCAGGTCTTCTATGTCACGGACCGCTTCCTGGCGTCAGCTATAAGTATAGCTACAGAAGCGAAATGATTATGAATAACAACGACTATCGAGAACCGACTGGTTTTGGTATAGACTCTCAGATAACGGTCGAGAATGTGTGGCAGAACTCCAATGACTATCTCCTGTCACTGGTCATCGACTGGTGTCAGTTCAAGTCTAGGACTGGGGCTAAGTTTGGGGACGGAAACAAAATCAGTGATTGGAATCACCCGCTCTATGCGCACATAGACAGCACCGGCGATGTGAAACATGTGTTCGCACACCAGTCAGAAGTGATTACCGCCACTAATATCAAAAAAGCACTATTAGCTCACTTGAGGAGTAAAACACCTGAAAAAGTTCGCAAAAAAAGTTTTCAAAGTTGTAGTGAATAAGCATTTAATTTGTTTCACTATTTTTCAGACATCCTATGAATGGATACGAAACGGATTAACGATAACTAAGAAGTCATTCACAACTAATAGCGATCACAAGTCAATACTATCTCCAGATGTCTCGGATGAGTGGCAAATGTCCGCACAATTAGCCAGTGATCATCCCATAGTGAACAGTGCCAATGGCTGGCAGAATGTGACCCTTCAGTCACGCATATACTCTTACGCTCATTCGAAACTTCATAATAGGTTTGGCTATAAATCGGACACAAATTACTGAAAATTTTTAATTATTATAATTTATATCCAGTTTTTCATTGGATTTATTATCTGAAGAAAAGTCTTCGACACAAAAAGTTTCCGGCAATTCGATAGCCGATGCGATCAATAGTTTGGGCGACAAATATATAAAGTCTGAACCTATTGTGAGCCCAGAGATGCAAACCTGTCATAACTGTCAAACGCTATCGAATTTAGTCAAAGAAAATGAAAATGCAATGAAAGCCGAGTCGATCGCAACGATTCCAATGACGATATCATATCTAAAGCTTATCGATAGAGTCCGCAGTTCAGGTCCCGGAGCCTCCAAAGAAGACATAATTAAATTACTTAAGAGTTATAAGAAGAAGAAATACGTCATCTCATCATTGCTGGACATATTGGCCGGTATTTGACCAAAAATACTATAATTTAAGCACAAAATTGAGAACAAATTCTTCTTTCCTGCGATAGGCTCTCGAACCGAGCAGTCAGTGTCGGCCGCATTAGAATATCTCAATTTAGCCAAATCTGAAGACTTGGAAAACGGCGAAAGATTTTTAGTACAATTGGCCGCTTCGGTGATGACTGCCTCACAAATGGAATCGATTTCTTCGTCTACTGTTTTGGCGGATGAAGTGATTCGCGAAATACTTAAACAAACTCAGACACAGAAGTGGAAGAATGAGAAACTAAAACAATCGGCTTTCCTAATACTCGGAACCCTATTGAGGGCATACATGACGGACCCGAAGACCAGTGTCGACAAGAATTCCGAAATCATTGTAAGATCTGTTTTAATTGTTTCTTATTTTGATAATTGATTTGATTCTGAATTTATAGACAAAAGTAACCAAACATTTGACCCATGAATTGGATTCGTGTAAAGACACTGACTGTCGGGTTGTGTTACTCCATGCGATCGGAAACGCGGGTCATATTAAAGAAGGTGTTTATCCTTCGATTAAGAAGTACTCACTCAGTGGTAAACGTGAATCCATAGCCGCTATGAAAGCTCTGCGCGAATGTCTTGAAGTGTCCGGAAGTGATGACAAACTAAACTCACGTCTAAGGCATCTATTGCTTAGAGTAGTCTACGACCCGGAACAGGACACCACTTCTCGACTGATAGCCGCAGAACTGATTGTCAAATACCTTAACGATGAAAAATCTATGCGCGAACTCATCAAACAATTGCCCTCTTTTGGTAAATATAGGTTTGATTTATAAATAGATTTGACTTATATTTGATTCAATCAATGGTTAAGAAAAATACTTAAAATAATATTAATATTATCTCAAAATGTTTAGAATCTAAGCCATAGATAGGTTTTATCTTTGATAGCCTATTAAATCTATAAGAAATAGTTGCTTGCTTACAATACTTGACGACATCCTATACTTGTTCTTTTAATTTCTTAGTTAATTATAGACACAATTAAATGAATAATTTTTTTAAAGAATTTTTGGCACTTCTTATAGAAACACATTTTTTGTACTAATGTTTAGGTAATAACGAATTGGCGACAATCATATGGAACCGGGCCTTCTTATCGACGCCGTCCATGACCTCAGTGCACAACAACTGGCACTTGCACTCAACCACATTGAATGGCTCTTCGGCTGATTTCAGGCGAGTAATGGGCGGAACGAAGACGACGAGCGCATCGTATCAGATGACCATGGAGTTGTTGAACAAGGGCAAATTGCTCAAGGAATCCACTTTCGGTTTCGATCTCTCCTCACCCGACGGCGCTGCACAGAATCTACTGTCAGTCGGAATGTTCGCCAGAGGTCTTCAGTCATTTGCCGGTCAGTTGAGTCATAAGTAATAATAATTTTAAAAATATTTGATTTATGAAAATGAATGGCATTTGTATTGAAAGGCGATTCCGATGCGAACGCAGCCAATGAAGTGGAAGAGGAGACTACAATGGCTGGCATGTCGTTGCGGATAATGAACTTCCAATTGCGTCCATTCGTGTTCTTCACCGGCACCGGAGAGCTTATGGGACACGTCTGGTCTGGAACTGCATCGGAGCCGACGACTGCATTCCAGGGAAACATACTTTTATCCGATTACTGGTCAACCTATCCATTGATAAACGGGTTTATTGTCGAACAACAACTCAAAGGAGTTCTATCACTGGATCTGAGCGGAGAAATACAGATATCTTTGTGGAACCGGAACTCGCATTCTGTGGTCCACACGAAAGGCTCTCTACTATTTCAAGGCTCGCAAACCATATTAACGTCAGACCACAAGACCTCTGCGTCCAAACAGTTCTCATTCGGCGGTAACACACAATTGGATTTCATAACGGATTTGGACTTCTATTCGAGTCCTTTCAAGATGTGTATGCAAATAGACAGACCCGCCTTCACGTTCAGGTATGACAGGTTCAGGCCTTCACAACTATGAACATAGAAATCAATTCGTTGTCTCAATTGAAACCAATAATTCATTCATTTCGTAGACATAACACACGAAAGTACGAACAGGTGAACAGTGAGAATCTGCACCGGCGTATACACCGGCGTGTGTTCAGCATTCCGGCCCAGTCTTATGCTTTACATCGGGATAACAACGAGATGTGCGCTCTTATGATGAATAGTGAATAAACTAATAGTTTTTGTTTATAAAACTTTGTTTTTACTCAATTCCACGAATTTTTCCAATTTGTTGATCAAATGAACTGAATTTTTAAATTTCATCCAAATATTTAGTCCTTTGAAACTCAAGTTTTTTTTAATGAAATTATTCATTAATCACTTTATATTATTTTTATTTGAATTATATGTCAAACCAGTTGCCAAAGATTGTGATCATTTATTTTCATTACTAACTAATTATAATGTTTTAGAGAAATAAAAATAATTTATTTTAATTTTAAATCCATTTCTCTTTTATTTATCATTCAATCATTCAATTAGTCCGCTTTGATGTCAGCATAGAATACACCCTACAGTCAATTGAACCTTAATTTCCTCTTTTTTCTAAAGAAAATATAAAATTATTTGAGCCTGGGTTAGATTTTAGAACTTGAATCGTAAGACGGACCAAGTAACTATTATAGGGAAGAACAAGATTATATCGAATCGTTAATCATTGATAATTTTGCATTGTTTATAATCTTGGTCAAAGTGTACATTAATTGTAGGCTCATTGAGGAAAACTGTATTCAAAATCAAAAAAAGGCTCATTAGCACGCTCGATAGAGGGCTTATGTGAGGACTTTGTATGTCTGTCAGATTTTTCCAAAAATATAATCACAATTTTAACAACTTTTTAAAAAACTTCCAATAGTTTGCGATATTTTTAAATCAATGATTGGAGAGCGTGCTATTAGTTCGGCTTGACCGTCCTTGTTTACTTTTCAGCTCATCTTTTTCTCCTTTAAAAATACTTGTAACAATTTTTGAAAACTTTCATAAATAATTTAATATTGAGGCGACAAAATGCATTGTATTTAAGGCTCAATTGCATAAGATTATATGTATTTTCTGTTGCAGCTATTAGTAATTAACATTATTTTTACACGAAAAATAATCATTAAATTCAAACAAAAAACATATTATTTTTTAGCAAATGTTTTAGTCTTTTTGATTATTGATTAAAAATCATAAATTGATTTCAATTTAAAGTGAATTAAGTTAAATAAGTTTTAACTTTAATTATTTATATAGTGAGGGCATAGTTTGGTGAACGCAGACATGTGTTCATAGTTTGTCTTAAGTGTAAAGCTTTGCGCGATTGACAGAGTTTTATGTTTATTGTGATTTTAGTTGAAGTTTTTCCATAAGTTCTGAGTTTTTTTTACCTTAAACTGTTGGACTGCGGGTTTTAGTTGTTGTTGCGAAACAGCTGGTTTTTGTGAGACAAGAGTTGGTTGTGCCAGTGGTTGTTGAACAAACAATGGTTGTGGTTGTATCGGAACTGATGGTGCGTGTTGTGCCAGTGCTGCTGCCTGTATCGGTGGTATGGCCGCCTAGGCCTGTGGTTGCGGTGGTAATGCTCTCAAATCCGGCGGCACATTCCAGTGCATTGTCAGTATTAGGACCATTTGTATCGCAGACACTGGTGGAGGCAAAACAACGCCAAGATTTGCTATTGCGAGTGGTTGTGGTGGAGGTGGTTGTGGTCCATATGGTAATGTTATACCACCCACATTATGTTGAGGATTCATTGCTGCGATTAACTAACGATAAACGGGTAGATACTGTGGAACTGCTGGCCAACTTGCAAGCAATCGGAATAGTTTTGGCGGTAATAGGTTTGGTGGACGGTTTTGCGGAAGTCTTGGTCTTACTCCTACGGCAAAGTAATATTCAGAAAACGGAAATCTCTGTTCGGATTCTTCTGAAAGGTCTGTTTCAGTTATGAAAAATAATCACAATAAAAAACACAAAACATAATTTTAGATTTCACCTGGTTGTTACATATATTCGTTCAATTTAGATGAAATATAATTTCAATGGTTTAATAATAATCACTGACTAGAAATACATACTTAACAGCAATAATCAATTCAGATTTATAGTAATAAATTATTCAAAATGCGTGCTGTGCAAATACCAGTAACACCAAGGTGCCATCCAGAATTATATTTAAACTGTTTTTCATTGTGTTTATTTCTGTGCTCAGACTTCATTTATCCCTAGTGGTTTTTGCTCCAGAGGCTGATGATTTATGCCATTTTGCAGATATTAACTGATATTAACACTGTTTCTAGGGTCAAAACTACTGAAGTCATATAAAATTTCAGTAATTCAAAATGATCCTTGCTAAAGATGATCGAAAACATCTATCAGGATTTTTGCAGAACGGTTAGGTTTTTGCACAGGGTCACTTTATATCTGCAAAATGGCATAAATCATCAGGCTCTGGAGTAAAAACCACAAGTGATAAATGAAGTCTGAGCCATAAAAAATAATTATAAAGAATAACACTTGGACCATAATTCTGTATGTCACCTTGGTGTTACTGGTATTTGCACAGCACGCATTTAAAATAATTAACTACAATAAATATGAATTGATTATTCCTGTGAAGTATGTATTTCTATAGTCAGTGATTATTATTAAACCACCGAAATTATATTTTATCTCAATTGAACGAATATTAGTAACAATAAGGTGAAATCCAAAATTATATTTCAAGTGTTTTTTATTGTGATTATTTTTCATTGCTCAGACTTCATTTATCTATTTTGGTTTTTGCTTCAGAGTCTGATGAATTGTGCCATTTTGCAGATATAAAGTGACCATGTTCAAAAACCTAACCGCTTTACGAGAAATCCTGATAGATTTTCTTGATCATTTTAGCAAGGATCGTTTTGAATTGCTGAAATTTTATATATTACCCTAGTGGTTTTGGCCCTGGAAAAAGTGCAAATTAACTGCTATCGGTAAGGTGCCAGTAAAAACTTGCAGGGGTGAAAAATCTTTTGGTTATGTGCTTTACAAAATTATAAATTTTCATATAATTATATTTCTTTGTTTAGGCTCCAGCTTCGTTTAAGCATGTCCTTCATTTCTTTCGCCGACTGTATTTATAGGGAATTATTTCATATTTAATTAAATTGAGAATGAATACCAATGCAATGATTCATATGATAGCTCACTAAAGCATTTCCTCTTATTAATTGATTTTTAATCCGAAGCATCTGATATTCATTACAAAACTATTCAATGTAAAACCCTATCAGTGCCGCTGCTCTCATACTCACCTGTGTTAAGCAATTCTCATGCAATGCTGTCAATCATTGCATCAATACTAATGAATCAATGTTTTGCACACTTTTCAATTACAATTAAGTAGTGACAACTCCTTAATAAGCCTAACCCTTACATTCCAATGCCTGCTCTGTTCTACTCTAGATTTATAATGCTTTAAGAGATCAGAGCCTAAACATGTAATTATTTTGTACTGTTTTTAACTCTCAATAAAGTTATTATTTTTATAACTACTTTGTGTTGTGTTTACGTTCATCTCTCGATTTGATGACCAGACCAGTGCCTGCCCGACGGTACTCACCCGAAGCTGACCTGAGAGTTGAAGGTGACCATCAGTGTTTGTGACAGTTGTCTGGGTTTGAGCACTCAGTCTCTTGCGTGCCGAGCAGGAGAACTACTGGTGAGAGGGATAATGCGTCGACGTGAGCCATCTTTTTACCCGGTTTGTGAATGACGTCAAATGTGTTGAGCGAGAGGGCGAGAGCGTTGGGTCGAAGATCTTTCTGACAGGTTCGTTAGCCATGAGCTGTTTGAGCTTTTGAAAAGCCTTTTCTTGTTCCTCACCCCAAATGAATGATTCTTTGGATTTGCGAGTAAGTCTGGTTATTGGTTCGGCAAATGTGGAGAAGCCGTGTATGTACCCTCTGTGATAGTTGGCTAGACAGTGGAAGCGCTGTACTTTCAGTACGTTTGCAGGTCTAGGAATGTCAACGATTGCTTTGATTTTGGAAGGCGTTGGGCGAACCTCATCGTTGGAGATGATGTGGCCAAGGAATTCTGTTGCAGATGTGCAGAAATCGCACTTGTCTCGCTTGAGTCTGACATCGTTATCAACGAGAAGTTTGAGGACTTCCCGGAGTAGTCTGTTGTGCTCGTTTTCTGTCTTAGCATAGATAATGATGTCGTCCAGATAGGATAGTACGCCGTGGTTATCCAGTTTACCAAGGATTTGCGAACGGCTCGCTGGAAGGTAGCGGGTGCGTTCTTGAGTCCGAAGGGGAGGACTATCCACCCATAGTGTCCGTCTTTTGTGACGAAAGCGGTTTTCTGTATGTCATCAGGATGGATGGACACTTGCCAGTATCCGGAGGAGAAGTCAAATTTCGTGTAGTAACGACAACCTTATTCTGTCGATAACATCTGCGATGTATGGAAGCGGTTGCTTGTCAGCAATTGTTTTATTATTGAGTTTACGGTAATCCACACATAAGCACTTCGTTCCGCCTTTCTTGTCGGCTAAGGTTACCGGTGCTGCGTAAGGGGATAGGGATTCACGTATCAGTACCTTGTCGAGGAGCTCATTCACCTGCCGTGATGTCTCTTGGACATCTCGGAATGATTGACGATACGAAGGCTGTGCTGCTGGGATCTCGTCATTCAATAAGATTCGGTGTGCTCCGATATTTATTTGGCCTAAGTCAGTTTGGCTTTTGGCGAATATGCGTCAGTGGTGATATTTTTACGACATTGCGGTCGGATGTTGTGGTGATTAATGTTGCGGTGATTGTTGTAGGCCTCCGTCTTATTGTGCCGATCCGTCAACTGACTGATCCAGAACATAAACAATAACAAAGTTAGAGCTAACGGAAAGCTCCAACAAACACATTAACAGTACACTAAAACTGCACTCTAACCACATGTTCGTTCATAAGCCCAACTCTACTCTGATTGGCTCAACTCATCGCACAAACACAACAATTATAAATAAGCTTAAACTGAATTAGCTAAAATATTTATAATTAAAAATTGATACTGTATACAAAATAAGATGGAACTTGTACACTTGACAGAATGCCACTTGACAGAATGCCATTTGACTGAATGCCACTTTACTGAATGCCACTTTACAGAATGCCACTTGAGCGAAAATTGTAGTGAGAGTAGGTTTGGTCTAATCCAACAATTCCAGTTTTAGTCATGACTTATAATTGGTTTTTTGACCATTTAAACCTTCAAACTGACCACTAAGGGTAGCGGGGTTGCAGTTTACATCACTTCCGGTCATGTTGGCTATAATAGTGTTTAAGCTAGAATGCTTGAAAACATTACGTTGAAACATTAAAACTGACCATTACGGGTAGTGGGGGTGCAGTTTACATCACTTCCGGTCATGTTAACTATAATAGTGTTTAAGCAAGTATACTTGGAAATTAATATATTAAAACATGGAATCTGACAAATAAGTGTAGTGTGGGTGAAGTATACATCCCTTCAAGTCAAATTTCAAATAAAATTGTTCTAGTGAGTACTCAAAAAAATCATACAAATTCGATGACTACAACAGAATTCGATGATCAAGACCGGATTTAATGCCCACAACCGAGTTCGAGGTCTACTGCCTAATCAAAACACTGCAGCTGTATCAGTTATCCAAGAATTTTATATAATTATCATGATTATAATGCCGATATGTATTGTAAAGCACACACACTACCCTCAGTGGTCAGTTTTCATGTTTAATTATATTAATTGAAGAATATACTGGCTAAAACAAAATTATATCAAATATCACCGAAGGTGAAGTAAACTTCACCACCACTACACTTATTTGTCAGATTTCATGTTTTAATATATTATTTTCCAAGTTTACTTGCTTAAACACTATTATAGCCAACATGACCGGAAGTGATGTAAACTGCACCCCCACTACCCTTAGTGCTCAGTTTTAAGGTTTAAATGGTAAAAAAACCAATTATAAGTCATGAATATAACCGGAATTGTTGAATTAGCCCAAACCTACTCTAACTAAATTTTTCGGTCGAGTGGCATTCTGTAAAGTAGCATTCTGTAAAGTGGCATTCTGTCAAATGGCATTCTGTCAAGTGGCATTCAGCAAAGTGGCATTCTGTCAAGAGGCATTCTGTCAAGTGTACGAGTTCCAATAAGATTGACCTATCTCTAACCTATCTAAATAACACTAAATCGAACTTTAAAGCTAATTGTAATTATCTATAATTGCGATTCTAAGCACTAAGAGCTGTAGTACTAAATATGCGGCTTTAAGCCTAGTCTCGCCGTTAAAACAATGTATTCAGAACGCTGAGCATGGGATATGATTGACAATAAATGACGTTTGATAAATTTTGACTGATCTGAGCTGATTTGTGTTATATTGCGGTGACGCAAGTCGCCCTCTGAGTCTTCCGGCCAACCCGAATTCACTGCTGATAACCAAGTCGGCAACGGGTGGCAGCCTTCCCCCAAGTGTGTGTATGCGGTTGTCACATATGGCGCAGTCGAGAAACGAGCCTATATTGGTGCCGAGCTCTTCGAGGCGGTGCTGACTTCGGTCGGCGCTGTCCACTGTCTGTGCTGCTGGCCTCTCCTCACCACACCACAACACTGTCAGAGTTGCCTTGTGCGATACTGATCTCAACGGCAACACTGTCAGAGCTGCCTTGTGCGGTACTGATCTCAATGGCAACACTGTCAGGGTTGCCTTGTGCGGTATTGATCTCAACGGCAACACACCGCGACCAACTCTCCACACACGAATGAACAAAGCGTCAATTGGCCGCAGTGCAATGAACAGAGAACTTATTTGTGATTAATTCTTGTGCTTACATCGCACGCCTATCATCAACACCGCGACAACAGTTCGTCCGCGTCGACAACTTCGCATTCGGTCTCGAGCGCTCCGTAACACACACAACTCCTCTATTGCTCTTCATATGTTCTGATCGACTCCGCGCCGAGTCAACCTCACACAACCGCCAACATATTTTCGTTTTTCGCTTATTACTTCGACAAAGCCTTTAACGGTCCGATACGGCAAGGCCGTCCACCGAATATTGTTCCTAATTGGCTCTTCAGCTAACCAGACGATCCGCCGCAACAATCACTACCCGTTTATCGAAAGGCGCAACCACGCATCCCAAAACTCGAGCTCTTCAGCGGTAAGAATGACATTAGACGTCGACACATGGCTTAAACTTTTCGGAGTCGTTCTGACTGCCGTTAACGCCAAGGCTGATATCTTGTAAGCAACGAAGCTGATGTCATATCTGACCGGCGATGCCTTAACTTTTTACCGCAAGAAGATCGCTCCGGACATATCTACTATAACGTTGGCTGATCGCGAGAACCAACTGAAGAAACGATTCAGCGAAGTCTCCGAATCCTTTTTAACCGCCTCCTATGTGCGCAAAATCAACGCGAAAGAGACCGTCAACGCGTATTACGACGAAAAGATGGCTCCATTGGACAGGACTTCTTTCACCGGGGGGAGAAGGCTGATGCCTTACCGGCTGGAATGCCCTACTCCTACAAGCTTCCGATGGCTGGCTTCGACATGCCTACGCCTGAAGACTGGCTAAGACGCGCCGTTCGTCTCGAATCCGTCTTAACGCCAAAGAAAAGAACGAAGAAACAGGAACTTCCCGATTCCGATGAGAACTCAACCAACTGTACGATACTACATTGCGATAAGTGTGCTCCGTCCGACTCTCACAGCCATCAACACAGTCCCAAGCGGCTCGATCCCAATTCACCGTTCTGTCGTAGCTATAAGGCTGCTGGTCGAGACTCGCAGCATTGGTTCAATGAGTGCCCTCATCAGAAGCCTCGTCCGCCGCACAACAATGGCACCGAAGCACCGTCGCCTTGCAAATACTGCCGTGCAATATGCAAGATGTTCTATTACTGGCCAAGAGAATGTCCTAACAGGCTCAAAGAAAGCGAGGAACCGAAGCTACACGTATACAACGGAAGAACTCAATACAACGAAGTTCATTCTGATGCGTGCATACATCAACCGCGACCGAATAGCAGCAGTCGTAGACACAGCCTCAACTTCCGACTTAATATCTTTTGATTATGCTTCGTACCTGCAACTCCGGATCGATAACCGTCAGCGCCGTTCAATACGCCTGGCCGGTGGTCATATGTTGAGTTGCGCGACAGCATCAGTAACCGTCCGAATTGAGCATTGAGTACGACAACTCACTGTATTCGTTGTACCGAACTTCGGTTGGAATCTACTGCTTGATCTGCCAATGCTCAGTGACTTTAACGTAGTCGTCAGTCTCGCCGATGAACAAGCGTAACTAAATTCGTCTGATGGTCCACTCACTCCCGTACCAAATCCGAACAAGAATCATACACCCGCGCAGGTTACCGATTCAGTTAACTCTACACTCATGACATTATCGGGTCCGCCTCTCCGAGAGTCGCACACCGAATTGCCCGATCACTCTACACACGTCGCACTCTCGGATCCGCTACCACAAGCGTCGCGCGCCGAAGTTGCCGCTTAACACAGTACCGGATCCGAAATCCGAGGAAGCTTTAAGTGCCGTCTTATCTCTCTTCACGGTCGAAGACCAGAACTCAGTAACTATGGCACAGCCATAATTCTAACCAAAGACACGAAAGCGAAACTGACGTCGTACCGCCAAACGACACGAACACATCTGCAGCGACTCAGCACAACCATTAGCCGGACTAACTTACATCGAACTGTGCACCGCACAGTCACGGGAACGAGTAAGTCTAGCCAACAAACAGGAAGGGTCTTCAAAGGCTTCACCATTTCCTGTGAACATATCCGACGAACATGCCAACTGCTGAGTCAAACCACTGCATTGAGCTGTTCAGCCGACCTCTACCTCACCGCGACGATCCCGACTACCACTTCCACTCCCATCACTACGCACAAGTGGCAGCGACGCCGTAAGAAGAGTCACCGGAACTACTACGCGTCCTCAACCGATCACAACCATCGTTAACGTTCGACTCGGACACATGACCTCGTCTTCACAGATTTCAAGTTTTTCCCGTCCCGTGGAATGTGCTAATCCGTCAACAGACTTATCCAGAACATAAACAATAACAAAGTTAGAGCTAACGGAAAGCTAAATTGTGTTTACCTAAATAAACTCTAATTATGTATTGAATCGATTTAAACGTATTGAAAAATAAAATGAATTAATAAGATGAAAATTATTTGCAATTTATTACATCAAACACAAACACTTCAAAACTTTTAGTATTTACAACAATTTTTAATAAACTCTCAACAATACCAGTGACTTGTTTGAGTAATGTGTGTGATAACAAGTGCAAAAGTGTTAAACTTGTGAATAAAAGCGATTTACACCACAATAGCTTCGACAAAAGACTCAGGCTCTGATAACGAACAATACGTGAATACATATCTACCGTATTAGTCCTTCAGTAAATAAAATCTACAGTCTAATAGACCTTCAACCAGCAAACAGTTAATTACGTTCTGTCCATACAAACCACAAGGTCCTAAGACTAGAAGCAAGACTCGTAAACAATTAAAAGCGAATATTAAACAACCGTTTATACTAAGCAAACACAAAGTAAAGCGAGTTAAACAACAAGTTAAACCAAACATATTCTATCCTTTCATCCAACCAAACCCATTCAATCTTCAGCCGCCGTTAGTACCAGTTATGGCAGGAGCAGCAGCAGCGGCAGCAGCAGCAGCGGCAGCAGCAGGTGGACCAGCACCCGCACCAGTGCATCCGCCAAGTGCACCAAAGCTAAAACTCTTTTTGGGTAAAAATAAGATCCGAATCTCGAGTTGGTTGAATCTCTTCGATGTAGTCTTGCGTGCAGTCAACGCAGCTAACGACGACGACCGCATAACTCGACATGTCTTATTTAACGGACGATGCACCACTTTTCTATTCCGAAAAAATAGCCGTCAACATCAGTAAAATCACTTGGGCAGAATGCCGTGCAGCACTCATTAAACGTTTCGAAAGTAAAACAGTCTCAGATGCTGTCATTGCCAGTAATAGACGACTTCGCGGAAATGAGACAATTAAAGACTATTTCGATGAAAAGATGGCACATCTACACCTCACCACTTTATCCTACCGACTGCGCCAGTTGAGACGGGCACGAAGGACAAAAGGTTGCCGCAATGTATGTGCATACGTTCAGTCCTAGGCAAATCAGTCGAGTCTCTGATGACGATGCTGGAACTGATCTGATTGCTCCAAAATAGGCGTATCAACAGATATGCTGGCTTATGGGCAGACGTACGGACAGAGTGACGTAATGATCGCTACAATATGTAGTTCAGTTAAAATAGCTTTATTTCATTTACGTTTATAGTATAGCGTCTGCCATGAGAATGAGAACTGGTATACAAAATCATAGTCTTATATACATTTCTATTCTGCATAAGACTATAGTTACTCAGTCTACAATGCTTATTGAACTTATAGTAATCAGTCATATATTAGGTTTCATAAAGAGTTTAATTGGAGTCAACTTTTTAATCATTAGTTTTAGGATTCAATCGAATTCTTTTTATGCTCAAAATCATAGCTCAGGTCATGCGCTGAGAGTGCGAAGCGCTTTGCGCTTTCAGTCATTGCTAGATGAGTTGCAACTCGGCTCACTGCAGTTCGGCTCAAACTAAAAGCTATCTTATAGATACGAAATGATATAATATTGCGAAGACCCAAGTCCCTGACCAGTTTCCTGTTCCCGTAATACCTGAGCCGATAACCAAGTCGGCAAAGGGTGTGTACTCCTTTAGTGTGCTCTAACATACCCGAGTCGCCTCAATATTTTTCAATTAATTTTTTAATATAAAATATTTTATGGTTAACTGAGTCGTCTGACTATTAATATTTAAGTCAATTGTATAGCGATTATGTATTGAACAGAATATGTAACGAAACTATTGATTACTTTTCTATTTATAGTTTTGGTTATATTTTATTCTATAATATCAGTGAAACAGAACTAAAACAATAAGAAATAGAAATAGTTTGCAATCAATTCGTGTCTGCATTGAAACTAAAAACTATTCATTTGTTTTATACAATTCATTACCAAAACTATCAAAACTGAAATATTTTAGCCATGAATTCAATGCAGTCATTATAAAGTCAATTATCGATTGTTTGCAGCAAATGAATGAAAAAAACTTTCATTTGAAGAAAATTAAATTATCGACAGATTATTTCGATATACACTATTGGACAACTTTAAGTACTGTCGCTCAAAGTTGAATAGCTTTTGACTGGGTAATTCGTTTTTCAATCTGATTTTATCAATTTGTAGCCTGATAATTGGCATTTTGAAAAATATGCTGAATATTTGAAAAATTAACTTGCTACTTAGTTTAA
>JAQIWA010001638.1:0-17090 GCA_034693305.1 Eueremaeus valkanovi | reverse complement strand
TACATATACCAGCGATAGGTTGTATTCAAGCGATGGGTTGAGACACAGATTGTGTTATGAATATTCAATGCTCTCATAATCGCTCGAAATTGACCTCTTCTGATGTAATCATCAATTAGCAAATTGACCTGTTTGAATTGATATTGGAGATAGACAAATAAAACGAACATGGTGGAATTGCCACAAAAAACAATAGCGAGAAAGTGTCCGGAGAATATGAACGAACAGAACGTCCAGAAAATAATAGGAATGAGAAAGAAATTGAGCTCCGGATCAAGGTAACCAACAAGGTTAGGCCAACTGATAATAATTGCCGAACTTAACCAGGTCACAATGAACACAGGCATCACACTTTTAGCCAAAATGACCAGGAGCAATTTGAACCGGTAGCGATATCTGCCTCTCAACATATATCCAGCAAATGTTGTTTTCATTCTGAACAGCAATTCATATGGATATAATTTATGACCAAGGTCACAAACATGATTGAATGTGCCCATGCTTAGATTGTTGGATAGTATACCGATTATAAACAAGAGATTGATGAGTGTAGAATTACCCAGCTTATGATAGCCATCGCATAGCCAGCTCTGAATGTAGGCATTTCTGAACCTTTGCTGAAGTATTGAAACAAAGCATTTGATTCCGAATAAAATGGTGAATACAGTGATTAGTGCTGCAAAAATGATCCTGGACTTTGGTTGAGTGCCTTGCATATAGTGGTCCGTTGTCGGCGATATTAGCAGGTAGGTTTTTGCACATATTTGTTCAAATTTGTCGAACAGTACTCTCTCTTCACTGTTAGCTATCAATGATTTACTAAATCGTAGTTTTCTTTTGATTTTTTCAAACATTTTCTGATCAAAGCATTCAAAACACAATTCATATACAAGTGTTGGAATATATGAGACATAAAATAATACGCATTAAAGACTGTATTTTAGTTTATTACAGTATTATACTATGATCGTAGATGTGCAAGCTCAATGATTTTTGAGTGTAAGTGATCTTTTCTAAATATTTTTATTTTTTTAAAAGTATGAGAGAGAGAGAGAGAGAGAGAGAGAGAGAGAGAGAGAGAATTAATTTTGAAATTCCTTAAATTACCCCGGTTTAGTTACAGGACATAAAAAACAGCCAAACCATCTAGCTTGTTCATCTCTATGACCTATATAATTCATTTGATTTTCGTTTTAAAAAGTCATAATTATCGTGAAATCAATACTTCTTATGCTTTATATCTGAATCTAACGTTTGATTTGATTAATGGTATTCTTCACTGCATAGCAACAACTCCTATGCTGTCAATGCTTTTTTTCGGTGCCGGCAGTGAAGCATTCAAATAAAAAATATTTTTATTTTAAACGAAATTTATTTAATTTAATCAAAATTATAAAAATTCAGTTAAAGCCAGATTATATGTCTTTGTCCTTCATTAGATCAGTTTATGAGCTAGGTCATGTGTGTCCCAGTGGTGTCAGGTCGGCCGCAGCCCTTCTCTGACAGGAATAGTATAACAGCGAAGAAAATATACTATTACTGTAAGGGACGGACTGAAGGCAACCGCTATTATTATAACCAAGACCAATTTGTGCACAATATAACAAAATTATAAAAGGCTGTAAAAACTGGTATAAAATTTGCCATTGGCCTTGATCGGACCCGGTGATGCGCCAGGTTGCTTAATGCCTCCTTAAGTAGTAAACATAAGATTAAATAACATTACTTCCAACGCATTATTCAGTGTTTAATACCTATCGATCGACCAGTTTTTGATGATAGGTAGACCAATGCTGGCCGTCTATACGGGCAGTTGGCAGGCGGGTGCCGGCTGCTCGACAACCATTTTCATTGATTAATATTACTGCCAATATCATTGTTTTTATTACCAAGAACAGTTTGTGTCCAAGCATTTTATGCATAAAATTTTAATAATTAATTCAGAATTAAATGTTAGATTAGACTCAAAATGAAAGCTTTTGAGCAAAGCTTCAGTGAATTGATTATTATAAATATTTGGTGTGGAGCATTTCTTGACGATAGCATCCAGTCTCATTCAGTAATAGTATAACAGAGAAGATCACTGTTATTATAACCAAGAACAGTTTGTGTGCAAACATTTTATGCATAAAATATTAATAATTAAAACTCAATTAATTGTTAGAATAGACTCCAAAATGAAAGCATTTGAGCAAAGCTGCAGTGAATTGATTGATAGAAATATTTTAATTATTAAGACCAGATGTGCTGGAAATCAACTGACGTAATTGTACGAGTACATATTATACTCTTATTTATTTTGATTTAAAAGTTTTAATTTCAAAACAATGGAAGTGCGCTTCAGTAGTTCACTGGTTAGAGCGCTCAACTCTGGGATGGAGAGCTGGAGTTCGAGCCCCTGACCTAGCGCTAATTTTTTTCGACTGAGTACCAAGCTAACAATGAAAAATATAACCACAAATGAATGCACAGCCGTTCTTTAGTAAGGATCTTTTTATAATTAACCGGACTCTTTAAGCTCTTTGTCAAACAACAAGAGATTAAGATATGAAGAACCTCTAGTACTAAAAGTTCTTTAGATTCACTCAAATCATTTGGTTTATAATCTTTTTAAATATTTGTCTAAGTTATTAAAAGGTCCGGTTAATTATTAACGAATCCTTATATGCAATTAATTGTGTATTTATATATCACTTATCTATTGTGGCCTAAAATGGGCTAAAATTTAATTAACTTCTAATAAAGTTTATTCAAATAAAACAATTGATGCAAATGTTTGTAATAGTGATAACAAATATTGATTTAAATAATTTTGAATTAAAATTCTTAAACACTTTTAAAACTTTGGATTTTGTTTTGACTTATTATCGAAAAGAAAGACTAGATTTCAGTTAAAATTTTCAAATATAAGGTAATAATAGATTATGACTTGAATTTCAATCGCTTTCCTTACAGTGCATAACATATCATCTAATCAACAGTATGGCACCGGTAGTATTGACTTTAGAATTTGACTTTTGTGTAGAATTTTGTTGACTAATAGAGAAAATAGGTTCGATTGGGCAGTTAGAGCGACCTTTCAATCTTGATCAGCTCCAGGATGCCGTCTTGCATCTCCCGGACGGCCTGGTATTCAGTCAAACCCATTCGTCTCTTATTACTGATATCATAAACTCCGCCCTCGCTCTCAGTGTGTTCGCCCCGGGTGCCTCTGACCTGGAGGTTGTATTTGGCCGCCACTTCTTCTAACTTCTTGAGATCGGCAGCCAGTTTGGGCAGTGCTATGTGCACACTGGCTCTGATGGTAGTGCCCAGATTGGTGGGACAGAAGGTCAAGAATCCAAGTCTATTGTCGCGCGAAAATGGAAGCTTCTGTTCGATAGTCTTGACAGCAGTGACCAGTCGGGAGAAGATTTGCTTCAGATCTCCGCCCTTTTGCATACTTATGATACGCAAGTGATCTATGGATTGGTTGTCGTAATGTGTCAACAGTTAACAGTCGATGACATAAACATATGAATCATACAAACCTTCCTCATTGACCCAAACCAAGAAAGTCTTGGCGTCGTTGTGGTATATTCCACGACCAGTGGGCCAGAATCGGCACGCATTGGCGGCCTGGAGGAACCTGGACAAAAATATCATAATTGTATCAGTGCTGTTACTCACTCAAGCCTTGAGTGTCACTACCTGTCACCCTCTTTGAACAGGAAATGGTCGTCAATCAGTTGTTGCTGAACCTTCTTTTCCATTCCCGTCAATGGAAAGTAAGTGCCCTTCAGTTCGCCGTCCATTGAGCTCAGCTGAGCCTTAACCTTGTCCTCCATTTCTTGGTATTGCTGTTCCAAACAATTTATATATATTTATCACAAAATCCATTCAATGATCGCATCGACAAAACCTACCGCTGCTGTCAAACACGGGTTGAATGGGTATCCCTGAAGACTGCGACCGCAACGGACTCGAGTGGAGATCACGAATTCGTTGTTCGGGTCGACATTGACCAGTGTATTGAGATCTCCGAAGTCAGTTTGCGGGTGCTTATCGGTTGCTTTGAAACCACCATGGTAGTCCTCGATCACTGGGTTGAACAGATCGGCAAACAGAGTGTATGACTCGGCATCGGGTGCATACAGTCCTACTCCTGAATCCAAATTCTCGACACCTGATTGTTAAAGAATTCAAAGTAAAATTCTGATTATTTCTAAAGTTATTGAAAAATCTAATATCAAGGCTGTTATTAGTCATAGCATTACTTATGAATCGATAAGTTTTCAATTGGAATAAGAGTTTGCAAAATAATAGACCAATAGATTCACATCATTTGATATACTTTTTTAAAGACTATAGTATATGTCAGATATTGTTAATTGAATTCACCATTACGAATGTACAGACAAGAAATCTAATGTGTGTTCAACTCTGAGTAATTACTGTTATCTTATTTTTGACAACTTATCTCTTTCGATGATTTCATATCAGTTTTAGATCAAATAATTATTTGAATAAAAGTTTAATTATTTATTCAGAAAATGAATAAAAGTTTAATTATTTATTCAGAAAATTAGCCTAAACTCAACTCTTGTGCTTAAAGCTTATTTGATTCAAAACTGATGTGAACTCTTCGAAAGAGATAAGAAGTTATCAAAAATAAGATAACAGTTATTACTCAGAGTTGAACACACACTTTTGACTTTGTCTGTACATTATTTCATGGCTTGTTCTTGATTAGAAATACTGTATCAGATAATATGTTGTAGCAGGCAAAAACTTAATGTAAGGCAAACCAGTTGTAAGAAATGTGGAGAAAAGTTAGTATAAGTGAGTTGTAGTGTAAGTAAGTTTATCTTAACTTAAGAACTCTTAAAATTAATGCTTATCTAAAATTAATAATTTCCTAATTCTTTTCCTAATTCCTAATAAAATGGACTCAAATTCTTTTGAAGATAGCAACCAGTTCAGGTTACGTCTTTAAATCAAGTTAAATCTTTAGTCTTGAAAAGATTATGAATCAAAAAATCGAAATCATTTATAAATGCTTTCATTTTAATGTTTGTTTTATTCAGAGAATGATTTAAAAGCTGTCAAAACCAAAGAAAAATTTAATTGACTTGAGATGAAATGTTGAACACGTTTTAAAATATAGTTTTCTGAACAATCTATCATGTTAATAATGACAAGTATCCTGGACCAATCGAGTTCGGTTAGTTTTGAATCTTTATATTTATTAGGGATGGCTAAGGTCGGCGAAGCTAGGGGGTATAGGGGAGGGTAAAATGGCGGATTTTCGGCTCAAAACCTTAGGGGGTATAGGGGAGAGTATTTTGAAAAACAAGATGGCCGCCACAATGGCCGATTTTGCCCGAAATTTGACCAATTGGTTTAATTTAGCTAAATTTAGCATTAATTCACTTAAATTAAGCTTAAGTTAGTTGAATTTAAGCAAATTTTAGCAAATTTTAGCCGAAATTCGGTAAAAATCGGCCATTTTAATGGACCATATAGGTCGCGAGCAAAAAGTCGAGGGGGGTCCCTCGCCACGTCAAAACCTGGGGGGAGTATTTTGCCGATTTTCAAACCTAGTAGGATATTTTGGCTAGACCCCCCCTTGGCCATCCCTAATATTTATCAACGTATATAATGAGGGTAATCATGGAATATTCACATTTTTGAACTGAATCTTAAACTTTCAAAATAGAATAATCCATTTGGAAATAGTACCCAACTCAATTAACTCATTTAAATGATTAATTAATTCAATTTTATTCTAAATCTATTCTAAAAAAGGTTTTAAACAATTCTTTAATTTCCAAAATAGATATTCACATCCTTTTCACTCTTTCTGACACTTTTCAAAACTCATGCAAATGTTTTACATAACCACTCAGCACAAGCACAAGCACAGGGATGTAGAGCTAATTTTAGCCGAAACACTGTTCACATCCAAAGCTTTGTCTCAATTCTATTTTCATCTACTCTTCTCTATTAAACCTAATTTATGTCTAGTTTTCATAAATATTTTCTTAAGAATAAGAATATTATTTAAAACATATTATCACAAAATGTTAGTTTAAATTACGAGTAAAATAATAATACAATTAATACAATTGAACTTTGGATTAAAGAGTATTTCATAGATTGATAAAAGCAATAAATTAATGAGAATTCTGTTCCAAACATCAGATAAATTTCAGAATACAATAAATGATTATAGCGTTGAAAGCACTAGAATTTGAACAGAATTTTCTGGTATTTAAAATACGCCTATTTTTTGAACATTAAGTCATTCAATGAATAAATTGAAATTCTCATCAAAATTTCAATCTAGCAAACTGTTTGATAGTTGAACTGATGATTAACTCTAACAACAAATACACTATTAATCAATCGATAAGTTCTCGAATTTAAGAACAATCAACAGTTTAGCCGACAATTCAATAAATATCTTAAGTAATAAAGAATTGCTATAAAACTGCGATTGAGGGCAATGTAGACGAAGTGAACATTTAATAAATTATTCCGAAATAATCTTAAAATTATATAAAATTATTTATTGTCTGATATTTTAGATAATCGGAAAAATACTCAAACAGTATAACAATAGATATAATGTAACTGTAGTTCTGATAATAATTAATATAATTTTTAACATTAATTACTTTGAATTTATATTCCATCAGAATTTTATTCATATTATAAACCGTGAAATTAATTGTATAGATCTTAATGTCTGCATAATTCCGATGATTAGACAGATTTAATCTAATTATATAATAAAAAACATTAAATAATTATATTATTTGCTCTTTACTTAACTATTATTAGAAATGGAAAACACTTTTTGAATATCAACTCTTTTTATTATATCAGACAATATTCAGCTCTTATCTCAAGTCTGGAGCAGAAATATATAGACTATTGAGTTATGTTATACAGTATAAGTAGGGATGGCCAAGCTTGGCAAAACTTGAGGGTATAGGGGGATGCAAAATCGCGGAATTTCCCCAAAATGCTGGAGGTGCCTAAACTCATCGGATTTACCCACAAATTTTTCGCCAACCTAGGGGAGGGATCAAACTCATCGGAAAAGCCACTTTAAAAACCCAATTTCAAAGCCTAGGGGAGGTATTCTGGTTATACCCCCTTGGCCATCCCTAGTTATATAAGAGTTATCAGAAGCATATATTTTTAACCCTTTTATCTTTTCAAGGTTCTCATCCTTTGCTGTCACTTCAAAGCATTGGAGCATTAGGTCTATTAACTGAATCGGTTTCAAAATTAGCTCAAATAATAATCTTTTCAATGTTTGGCTCATTTATTATTTTAATTTTGTTGAAGACTTTCTTTAACTGTTATTCTAATCAACAAATAGTAAATTATTTTCTTAAAGAATACTATATTTGTGTCAAATAAAGCCTTAGTAACCATTCAGAAAAAATGATAACAAATACTGTTTTTTGGAGCTCTAGTTCTCTCGCTATATAAGTCAGAGGGCCTTAGAATTAGAGGAATAAATAGTGATATACAGAATAAAATCGATAGTTTCGAGGTTATGGAAGTGCTCACTGAAAGGCATGTAATGACTAACCATTGATATCGAGCCTCGGATGAGGTGTACTGTACTGTATGTGTTATATTCACAGATAGGGTATAAAACATAAAATAAAACATTAATCTTATCTTAAAATTAACTCTATTTTATTGCAACAATTTATGTCTCGTTTTTAATCTTGTTCTTTTACTGCTACTTGGAAAAATAGGCGAGGCACAAATATTTCCATTATCTCTTTTTTTGTTGATTCAAATATTTAAATTGTGGTAAAAATTCAGTTGAATTTATTTATTTCATAATTGTTTTTATAATTCTTTTTATTTTTTCTTTAAATCTTTTTTTATAACGAGATATTATTTTTAGAGGTCATTCAATTGAGCTGATTCTGAACTTTTTATGTTATCTCTCACTTTCTCTCAAATATTTTCATTTGTAAGTTAAATAATATGGGATTTTCATAGCTTTTAATGTAGACATAAATTAAATATAGAATAGAATAGAATATTCTGTTTATAGAAAAAATTGTATTTTTTTCAAAATTCAAAATAAGAAAATTTGAAAATCATTTGAATGATTCAAATATTGATTCTGAGCATTCATTTTGTGATTCTATTATCACGGAATTCCGCAATGAATACAAGAATATTTAAATACAGATTCATTAGAGTATCGATTTATAAACTGAAGACTCGAATGGAAACTGTATTGCAATTTGCAATTGCAGTCAATATATTCGGAAATAATTCATATTTTGAAAACATTTATCGTTAGGATTGTAATGAATTGATTATCAGTTCAGATGATTACCGGATTGGATGACATCCAGAAGCGTTGCTCCCATTGCTGTCTTCCTGTTCTTGAGTTTGTCGAAGACATCTCGAGTCAAGTACTTCTTGAGCAAAGAGTGACAACTGCTGGCCTCCTGCAGGCGCTTGAATCCGGCGTCCAGTTTGTCTAAAACAGCTTGGTCAACCATTTTGTTGCGATAACTGTATCAATGAATTGATATTCTTATTAATTAATCTTTTGATTCAATTCTTTTCTGATTAATATAATTAATTAGATTTGCTTTTAATTAATAAATGAATGAATTAATAGAAAAGAGAATATTATTAGCGAAACCTTGTCTTACGTTTTGAGTTAAACTGTTTTTTTAGAAGAAGTGTTACAGTTCTGTGAGAGGACTGGCAGAGAAGTGAGTTCTGCGATACCTTAATGACGAGTTATACCGAATTTTGAGTTAAGAAATATGAGAATATGTGCACAATTACTGTACGTCTATTACTGTATGTGTTCTTACAGTACTATCTCTACATTATTCGGCGCATGTATTCACTGCAACCAATATATGAATCGCAAACGCGATTTGTTTTTAGACATTCGAGTTCTTCGACAACGGATTCCTTTTTAGTTGCAGTAATTGCGTCAATATTTTAGAGATAAACCGAAGGACTGACTGTTAGATAACCGAAACTAATTTCTGCCATTAAATGAAACTTTCAATGTATAAACTCAATGGCTTTCACGATATCAGGTTAAGTCCAAGGGTACAAATGTCGATAGGGTTGTCATATCATCGAAGCCTACTCTGTGCCTACACTACTGTAGAAATGTGCACACTCAGCTATTCTGGGAATCTAGGTGATGCTAAACTAGCATATTCTTCTCTTTCGATCTAGGTCTGTCTATTTAGGAAGGATTGGTTGACTTGAAATATGATGTGCTATCAATATAACTCAATTATTAGCAAATTCTCGGAAAAGATAATATTCTGTCTGATTTCGGATTTCTTGCACATCCCTAGACTACAGACTCAATACCTAACATACAATTGTCAAACAGATATTGTATAATAACATGATTTGAGACGAATTGCTTTCAATTGAAAACATTTTATTTCATGAAAATTATCAATAAATGATTTTTTTATCAATAAAATTATTAATTGAGTTAAAGATAATAAATAAAATTCTGTTCAATAAAATTGATTAAAATTAGGCCTTAATGGTTTATAAAGTTGTCCAGAAACTAGGTTAAATATATATATCCTTGTATGCTTTTCTGTGCTTTAAAATATGAACACAAAAGTGATTACAGTAACTATACTGTACTGTATTGTACTCTTTAAGTAATTTACTATCAATTATAAGATTAGAAATTAATTAATAGAAGTAATACTTGAATTCAAAGTAATTTTATACTTATTTTTACATAATTTTCATTTAAGAACAGATTTTCTGTAATTGAATACTTGGTCTAAAATAGTCGTAAAGGTATTCAAATATCTGTTAGGATATACAGTATGTCTGTCTCAAGAATATATTGTATGTCTAATTCAAATCCGATTAAAGGTTATCGAAAGCATCTGTGAGTGTGAGAGCACTTATTTTTAATTTGATTTGAGAATATTCTATTGTGAAACAGACTGTCTCACAATTAGAGGGCAATTCAAGTTTAAATTTTTTTTGGCAAAGAATTGATTAAATAAACGAAATATTATATAAAGGATTCCTTGTTCTGACGCATGTCTTCAATGAGATTAAGTACTCGTTATAGTCTACTAATAGTATTATTTCATATGTTTAATGAATATTCTGAAAACCGATCCAATAATATATCAATCGATGTCTCGAATTAAAAAAGCAAATAAATGGCTAAATGTTTGTAAAGAAAACAAACAATTTGTCTAAAAATTATTCTTAATATAAGTCTTGAACACTGGTAGGAAAGTAAATACAAAATAAGATTATTTTATTTATTGAATAAAATGTTTTTATATAATAAAACAATTAGTCTTGCTCTATTTAGTCTTAGATTTACCTTACATTTGTTTGACATTTTTGAATATTCTAATGATACCTTGATGTTTATAAAGACCTATTTCAAACAACAAATAAAAGTTTAATTATTTGACTATTTTTATGTAAAAAATCAATAAAGCATACTGGTTGGTTTACTTTTCCGAATTTCAAGTCAATATTCTCTTTCGGAAATCTTATATTTTTTGATTTAATATATTTTTATTAATATTTAAAGAATATTCTGCTAAACATTATTATAAAAAGTTAATTATGTGTTAAATATTGTTAATTATTGTTTATTCAATTGGATTACAAATAATAGCGAAATTAGTTTAGAAGCGATTATTGGGACAGCATTTGAAGCGATTGAATAGCGGATAGAAATAATCAAATTCTACCCAATTTAATGTCATACCCGGTTGAAGGTGAAGCTCGGAGTTTAAAATATAAATAAGCAAGACCCACTGCTGATACCGATGCACCTATTAATACCGATCTCCTACCGGCCATGGATGCGATTCTGGCACTCATTTTTCAACTGATTGAATAGCACTGCTGCGCAAAACTGAGACGGAATTAAATTCTGCTTTACTTTCGATCAATTGAGTCATAAAAAACATTTACTGAATGAATGATAACTTAAATGTTGTGCTCAGAAGATATCAATTCAATGCTTTCGCTGATTGAACTGTATATTTGAGAACTTTTCAATTAAATGATAAGAACTGAATGAAGAGAAAGCACTTATCAATTGACGAAACAATCAATGATTACCGGAATATATTGAGGGAATGGTATGTTCGGGAAATATGCGACAGAAATATGCGTTCACTTGAATGCACTTCCAATGAATGAAATTAATTTTTAATAATATCCAAGCTTTGGATTACTTACTCTTTGATCAGAACAGATAAACACCAAAATGATATCATTTAAGCACAAAATACTGATTTAAAACCAATCGGTGGCATAGGGTTTGGTTTCGGTGCCAATAATATGATATTCTATTAAACAGAATATGCATTTCCAATGAGATTCTGCGCTCGAATCCACAGAATATCATATACTGTATACATGTATGTTATATATGTGTTATACAGTATATTGTCATTTCAGTAAATACAGTAAAGACAGCAGAGATGGCCAAACAGTTTGGCTGCACATCAATCATGATTCATGAGTTCAATACAGCAGTGCTCAGATCTAAAGGCAAGGATTAAGCAAATGCTAAAAGATTATGCTAAGCAAGGTTGTTTGCTATAAAGTCATTTTCACAACAAGTCGTACTGCTATACAACTGCGGCTGAAAAGATTTTCTGATTTGACATTTCATATAAAAATATTTGATAAATAAGTTAGACTGTTCATTTTGAATGTTTAGCATGCTTATTACCAGACAATGTAATGTCAATTATCTTGTGTTGAAGTGCTTTACAATTATTAGAAATATGCTCTTCAATGAAAAGGTTAGATAAGATCACTATTAGTTATAACTAAAAATTGACCTGAATATGGATATTATATCGAATCTTGATATCCATATCAGCCAAAATAAGAATCAATCTAGGCCACTTTTGCATTGCGTTGACAGAAACTAAATTGCCTTGGTAGATTTCAAACGATTTCAAAATCTTTTGCCCCTAATATTTGTTTACTCTGTAATACAGGCATCAAATCACCATGATGCTATGATGCTATGATGCTATGATGCTGTGGTGCTATATGTCCAGACAATTTGAATGATTATAACAACGTAAACAAGTTATTAATTACAGTAATAATAATTTTGAATTAATTACTATTGAATTATAAAAATATTGAATCCATTTGAATCCACGTCAGTTTATTTCAGAGGAAAAAAGATATTTGAAATGAATTTATAAGAATTGTTTGAAACAAATGTATGAGAATTAGTGTGAAATCAAATCAAATTAAATAAATGACAATTAGATTAAAAATAAATAAATTAATTAAATATTTAATGAAAAGTCAACGATGAGATGATTCGGCTCAGTTCAGGTAAACTCGTATTCACTTTAAATTGCAATACTGTTCGCAAGACTTTATTTGTTACTATAATTGATCGATCGGTTCGTAATATGATTTATAGCTTATACTGATTTCAACGAACGATATATTCATTTATTTGAAATCCCTATGAATGGAGTGAAGCCTACATTCGGTTTGCAATCGAAGGCAATCGAATAGAAGTGCACCCGAGGACAATTCCTGTGTTCATTCAGCTCGGGATGGCTTATAATAGTCAAACAGATAGCCATTACAGGTCTGCGATTTCCTGAAGAGACTGTTCTCCAGACTATGAAAGTCTGAGATCTCATTAATATCAGTGACCTTTTTGAAGCCATAATTATTTCTATTTCGCGTCAAATACTTTTCGCTCGAAATTATTTGTTCGAACCATTGCTCGGAATCTATGGAACCGTTGAGTCCACCGATTTTTGCCGGAAGAATATCTCTGGAAGTGATTAAATGCAATTCAGCCAAATCTGATCCGTGGAATGTGATCTTCTCTCGCAGTTCTTCGCTGAGGAATGGCTTTAGAATTGTAAACGCGATGTCCGCCAGAGTTGACTCATGTATCACATGAATGGCTTTGAATCGGATTGGGAGGCACTCATCGATTATATGAACCATCTTTTTGGCCTGGGATGGACCGAAGCGCCGCAGTTGAGCCCAACCGAAGTCACTCATATCGAGAATACATATCAATCCATTGATTTGTGTCACCTCATCCATAGCCGCCTTTTCCAGACTCAGAATACTGGCCGCCACTAACGTATCGAAATTGAATTTCCTCGGATCCCAACGGCCCGCCTCTACAACTAATACCGTTTCCCCGGTCAGGCATTTCTTCGAGAGAACAGACATTGTTTTCGCGTCGAAAACACATTTCAATTGTTTGGGCGAAACAAAGAGTTGCGGATTATTGGCCTTAAGGTAATAGTACTGTTTGATTAGGTGCAGGGCTTTGTCGTAGTCGAACATACGGGCCCTCAGGAAACGGAGCAAAAAGGCGTCGTCGCTCTGGGAGTTAAGCGTCTCTTCATCTGAAGTGCAAACAAATTGAAAATAGATTTGAATTCAGAATAGCATTGAATGTCATGACATGTCATACTCTGTACGATCTCTCTGAGCGCCTGTATGTCCCTCTCCTTCCAGTTCTCCTTCTCATTCACTTCTACTTCTGCTCTTCGGATCAGTTCAGGCGTTAATTTAGAAATTTTCAAATTCTCTGTCGCACTCGACAGCGCTGTTTCGGTGGACTCGTTGTCGACATTCATAACTGAAATCTCAAAACAATATTCTTTGCGTTTGCGTACAATTCGGTTATAAATAGAGAATATTATTCGCCAATCGATTTCAACACATTTTCTATGTATTCAAACCTCTCTTTCTCTGACCTTTGAATTCTGCTTTAATTTTTAATTTGACGACTCGTTTAACAGAACTTAACAAAATAGTCATCGACTCAATGGTTAACTCATTTTATTTAATTAATTGATATTTCAGAGAACACACAGAGTATTCGGAAAAACACTCTGATATAAGACATACTGTAAGAGCAGAAAGCCATTGACAATTGGGAGAAAGAGAGGTCCTTTAAAACTTATATAAGGCTTCAAATAATTAAATCATACTCTGTAAAAATTTTCTTTTTTAAAGTTGTTAAAAAAAGAGCCATTTTGAACCGCACATATTGGTGTGAAAATATTCACAACTATAAAGTTGTATTTGATAGCAATTCTATTGATGATAAATATTGTTGATAGAAATGAGAATTTAGACAACTTTAGAGTTATCACAACTATAAAGTTGAGAAATGTTTTGAATTTATTTATTATAGAGTTGAGAATAAACAAATTAATTTGATTTTAAAATTGTTTTTATTATCAATTCTGAAATTGTTATATTAAATCCAAATATACTGAAAATTAAAAATTTAAATTAAAAATATATTTAATCTTGATTTGATAACTTTAGTATGGCTTCGAATTGAAATCGAGTGTTATAATCTGTAATTAAAAATAATTAGTCAAACATATAGCGCTATATGAATGAGTTTACCTCTAATTTCTGGCCATTCATTGTATTTATCGAAATATTCAGTATACTCTGAGTTCAAAATATAGCGCTATATTTAATCTCGATTTAGTTTATGTCGGATTTCACAGACTTCTTCGACAGCATTTGCATCCTCGGTTCCCCATCCCATAATCAAGAGTTGAATCGCAGACCAACTTGTAATGAGCGGAATCATACTCTAATCCAAACGCGAAAAATGCCGCAAATAAAGCGAAAATTGATTCCGCAATGCAATCGATTAGTAAACGGTTTCCTTCTATAATGACATTGACTTGAATTGAATCGAATAACTCTTTTGATTCTAACGGATCTTCATTTGCGTTAAGAATTAAGCCATTTCTGATGCGCTCTTCGTTTGACTCTTCGTTCGACACAAATATTGACTTTGACTTCAGTATCTCTTCCAGAACCAGAATTGAAACGTAAATCTTGTACTGATCTGTAACTTTAAATTATAAGTCAAACATATAGCGCTATATGAATGAGTTTACCGGTCAGTTCTGGCCATCCATTGTATTTATCGAAATATTTAGTATACTCTGAACAAGCTTTGAGATCGTCGAAAAGATTTGCCCCATTGGTGAGAAAACGTTCGCAATAATCATGGATTGATTCCTCTTTGAAACAACTATATCTTCGCTCAATATTGCGGCTGAACTGGTCTAAGAGCTATAAAAAAAATAATATAATTACAATATAAATGAGTTTTAGACAAATTTGTTAACCCCATCCAGAGTCTGTATAATCTTGTATTTCTTTAATAGTTTTGACAACTGTTTTCCGACATCTGTTGATTGCTCTATAACTACAGCAATGAGAGGCACTTCTCTGTCTTTTTTCTTTTTAGTTTCAGAGAATCCATATTTTTCTGCATTTCTTTTCAGATTCTTTTCCGTATTATTTGAACGGCGAGCGGAGTTATAACGATCGCGTAAGCGTTTCGCCAGTTTGTGCTTTAAATGAATATAATTTTAAACATATAGCGCTATATGAAATGAATATACAAACATATCCAGTGGACGAGCCATCACTTAATTGTTTATATTTTTGGATCAATAAATACGGCAATAGATGATAATGGAAAGACGGCGCAGATTTCCTTATAATTACAAACAATTAATTATATATTTAAAATAATAAAATATACTTAAAATGTGAGAATAAGTCATTGAATAAACGCCTCAGAATTTCATTCAGCTGTCCTTTGGATACGCTTTGGCCATTGTTAAGAAGCGATTGTATCTCTTCTCCGAAATCCGGCAATTGATAGTTTGTATCCCAGGCTTTGATTTGCCCGAAAGGGTCTGATCGAGGGTTTAGTGATATTGGCTCAAATCCATCTCTTACTAGAGCTCTTAAGTTAACATTAAACGGATTTGGGTTTGAATTATTCGATTCGATTTCTAATTCAACTGCATTTTCGCGCGCTTTTGCTAATTCAATCCATTTTAATATACGGCCCCTCTGACCAATGTATGGGATAATCAACGCATAGTGCTGTTCACTCAAGTCTTTGAACGCCATGTCGTCAATGAGTTGTTCTGTAAAATGTAATACATATTAGACACTATATATATCGCTATAGTTATGAAAAGCACACAAACAATACAAACGGAAAACACTGACAAACAATTATGGACTCATTGACCACGTGCTCACCCTGTTCCAATATTGAGCTGTTTTGGGAAACTTTTGATTTTCCCAATACAATGGATTTCCTGTGCATCGTTGGACTCCGGGTTTTGACTTTTTTTTATCTAAAAAATTTAATTTAAAATTAATATTTTATTAAATATTAATTCATTTAAATGCTGATGGTCAACAACAATATGGGCCGAGGGTTTACCTCTGTATTCCTTGCACTCCTGGAATGAATGGCTTGCATTCAAATGAAAAGTACAGAAATGGCACTTTTCAAATGTGTGGTCAGTCCGGAAGCATATAGTGCAGAAATGTCTGGATAGAGTTGACATTGATTTGCATGTGTTTCGAATTTTTTCTTCGATATTGTCTCTCAATTTTTTGTCGCCAATAATATAGACTTTAAAGACGTCTTTAAAGCCTTTTAAGCTTATATCGAAATATATCCGATTATTATATTTCAGTAATATATCCTGAACTTTATCTGAAAGATAAAAAATACGATATTTTCACGAGTAAGAGGGTCGCAGACCCAACATATAGCGCTATATGATATACCTTTCGAGGATCTGTCGATCAGATACTCGACATAGTCATCGGCTAATGTTGGCTTTAGTGCTGGAGTTGTACTAACGGCGAACAAATTGTTGGCCACAACGCATTGTTTCCGTTGAGAAATGTTACTGTCGTCTGCACTACCGGTGCCGCCCGTACTGCTCGTCTGTATCTCATTGGTCATCATTGATGGCAAGAAATCTTCGACATAAACGCACATCGGCTCAGAAGTGTAGTCGTTTATAATGCGATGAATCGGGTGATAGGGCTGGTTATACCAATTCAAGCCATAAGTAGTTATGACTGTCTGCCGGTCAGGCCTCACGTCGAGCATTATTTTTTTTATCTGTGGCTCAAACTCCATATCGAGCATACGGTCCGCTTCGTCCAGAACCAGATAACTGACGGACGAAAGGTTGATGTGTTGGTTCATACAG
>JAQIWA010001637.1:0-17091 GCA_034693305.1 Eueremaeus valkanovi | reverse complement strand
ACGAATAGTGTTTGTATCGACTATTGGTTCAGCCAATCAGGTCCTTCATCAACATCTGACCCTTCATCAGGTTCGGGCGCATTTTGCTGGGCCTTTGCCTGAGCCTCGTCCCACATATCTAGATGTTTTTGGTGTACCTGGTGCTGGAGAAGAGCTTCATGTTCTGCCTGGACCAGGGCCTGGATGTGTAGAGTTCGGTCATATAGTATGTCTATTTGCTGGTTCTGGTAAAATCGGAAACGGATCATTTGATGGCCAAAACGTGGATCGTTAGCCCTCATGTGTCTGTAAGTTAAAACAATAGAAATGCTGATGCAAATCCAGAGCAGCCAATTGAGCACAAGGAGCAAAATTATTACGATTGCAACGGATCTTCTGAATACAAGGTATCTTCTCATCACAAACATAGAGACGTAGAGAAAAATGTTGGCTATTATTAAAAGTCTAAACCTATGGATAAAATCCCAGACATAGGTCCTAAGAGACGCCCCACCCGTGAAGCGAATGATCCTGGGGTCTCTGAATTGCTGATGGCATACATTACACTCCCTGTCCAGGTTCTCAGCTATGAACGGCACCAAACAGTTATAGTGATACCAACGGTGATTCCCTACACAAGCACAGGGCGTGATCAGTGGTTCCTCATATTCTCCAAAACACAGTATACATTCGGGTACTTCCGGCTCAACCCCCGCTTCTGCGTCAGCCCAAACATCTATCTCAGGTTCATACTCAGGGTCAGCCCATATGTCTACTTCTGGCTCAGGTCCTAATTCTGCGTCATCCCATATATCCGGCTCAGATTCACCCTCTGACGCAGTATCGTATTCTGATTCAATGTCTATTCCAGGCTCGGCAGCAAGTGCTCCTTGTGCTCCCTGTGCTCCTTGTACTGCTTGTACTGCCTGTGCCTGTTGTTCTGCTAGTCTTCTTAGTCTTCTGTTTTGTCGGTTCCTTTTCCGGGACTCCTTTCGTCTCTTAATTACAGCATTTGATGGTTTCTTCTGCGGAGGCATCGTCTTTGTGCTGATCCCTACCTGTGCTCAAACGCAACAAAATCTTTATTTACTTTTTGTCAAAAATAAAAATTTTCTATTTTTCTGACAAAAAAAATCGAAGAAATATTTTCTATTATTTCTAAAATTCAAGTCATAGCCAAGAACATTCCAGAATTTACCTGAGTTGAGAAATTGCAGAAACGTCTGAAAAATCACTGCAATCTATTCATTCGTAAACCTTATCAAAAAAATTTCTCAAATTTTAAACTAAAAATTCAGATATATTTGGATGTGATTTAAGGGTTGAACTTATCTTATTATTATTGACTGCAAAAGGTATAGTCATATACAGTATGAAAACAAGAAGGAACGTCATTACCAACGAGTATATATTGGATCTAATGGATCCCAGATCATATTTTAATTATTTATCAAACGATATATGATTAAAGTCATGAGAAAAATGAGAAGAACAGTAAATCTGAAGACATTTACTAATCATTTATTAGCACTCATTCACACGAATAGTGTTTGTATCGACTATTGGTTCAGCCAATCAGGTCCTTCATCAACATCTGACCCTTCATCAGGTTCGGGGGCATTTTGCAGGGCCTGTGCTTTTGCCTGAGCCTCGTTCCACAAATCTAGATGTTCTTGGTGTACCTCGTGCTGGAGAAGAGCTTCATGTTCCTCCTCGACCACGGCCTGGATGTGCAAAGTTCGGTCAAAGTGTCTGTCTGTTCCCTGGTTCGGGTAATGTCGGAAACGGATCATTTCATGGCCAACTTGTGGATCGTTAGCCCTAACGTGTCTGTAAGCTAAAACAATAGAAGAGCTGATGAAAGTCCAGACCAGCCCATTGAGCACAAGGAGCAAAATTACTGCGATTGCAACGGATCTTCTGAATACAAGGGATTCTCTCATCACAAACATAGAGACGTAGAGAAAAATGTTGGCTATTATTAAAAGTCTAAACCTATGGATCAAATCCCAGACATAGGTCCTAAAAGACGTCCCACCAGTGAAGCGAATGATCCTGGGGTCTATGAATTGCTGATGGCATCCATTACAGTCCCTGTCCAGGCTCTCCTCTATGAAAGGCACCAAACAGTTATAGTGATACCACCGGTGATTCCCTACACAAGCACAGGGTGTGATCAGTGGTTCCTCATACTCTCCAAAACAGATCACACAGTCGGGTAACTCCGGCTCAACCCCTGCTTCTGCGTCCGCCCAAACATCTATCTCAGGTTCAAACTCAGGCTCAGCCCATTGGTCTACTTCTGGCTCAGGTCCTACTTCTGCCTCAGCCCATAGATCTGGCTCAGATTCATCTTCAGACGCGGTATCGTATTCTGATTCACTGTCTGTTTCCGGCTCGGCAGCAAGTGCTCCTTGTGCTCCCTGTGCCTCTTGTTCTGCTGGTCTTCTTTGTCTTCTGTTTTGTCGGTTCCTTTTCTTGGACTCACTGTTCTTTTGTCTCTTAATTTCAGCTTTTGATGGTTTCTTCTGCGGAGGCATTGTCTTTATGCTGATCCCTACCTGTGCTCCCACTCATCAAAATCTTTATTTACTTTTTGTCAAAATTTTCTATTTTTTTGACAAACAATTCATTAAAACTTTTTCTATTATTTCTAAAATTCAAGTCCTGACTAAAAATGATCGAAAATTTTAAAAACAGAATCTTTGAAACAAGCACAAACGTTAGCACCAGCGAATATGCACTGATCATCCTGAGTAATTTTGACGATTAAAAGATAATTTGGTAAATCCTTATTTAGATCTATAGTATATTAAATCAATTCTTAACGATTCGTATTATTGACACAAAATCTTTGAATCGATTATTGAATTTTAATCAATGATTACTATTCAGAGTCAGAGTTAATGTTATATTAATAATGAAATCGTTTTATAAATTATAACAACACTTGTCTAATATATTTGGTTTATTATGAAATTATTCAACCCTGATCAATGATCAGTAATTTAGATTTTACGTTGAGATGGAAGACATTTGATGACAGATCATATTTTAATTATTTATCAAACGATATATGATTGAAGTCATGAGAAAAATGAGAAGAACTGTAAATCTGAAGACATTTTCTAATCATTTATTAGCACTCATTCGCCCGAATAGTGTTTGTATTGGCTATGGGTTCAGATCAGGTGCTTCTTCAACATCTGGCTCTTCATCAGGTTCGGGTGCATTTTGCAGGGCCTGTGCCTTTGCCTGAGCCTCGTTCCACAAATTTAGATGTTCTTGGTGTACCTCGTTCTGGACAAGACCTTCATGTTCCTCCTCGACCAGGGCCTGGATGTGCAAAGTTCGGTCATAGAGGTGGTTTACTTGTTCGTGCGGGTGCTGTAGGAAAAGGATCAGTTGATGGCCATAGAGTGGGTCGTTAGCATTATCCTCCTGGTAAGCAGAAAAGACACCCCAGATAAGCCTAACCCAGAGCACGGCATTGATCACCCAGAGCACCAGTAGGATGTTTGTCAATAGACGGGATCTTTCAATGAGAGCCAGAGTGACCTGGGTGATAATGTTGAATACAATCACAGATCGTAAGCCATGGAGCGCATCATAGACATAGGTCATGAGAGGCGTTCCACCGATAAAGCGAATGATCCTGGGGTCTCTGAATTGCTGATGGCATACATTACACTCCCTGTCCAGGTTCTCCATTATGAACGGCACCAAACAGTTGTAGTGATACCACCGGTGCTCCCCTACACAAGCACAGGGTGTGATCAGTGGTCCCTCGTGTTCTCCAAAACACATCAAACAATCCGGTTCATCGTCCAGATCCGGGTCTGGCACTCCTTGCGCTTCCGGCTCGACTCCTGCTTCTGCCTCAGCCCCACCGCCTAACTCAGGTTCAAGCTCAGGGTCAGCCCATATTTCTACTTCTGGTTCAGGTCCTACTTGTGCCTCATCCCATACCTCTGGCTCAGGTCCTACTTCTGCGTCATCCCATAGATCTGGCTCAGATTCACCCTCTGACGCAGTATCGTATTCTGATTCAGTGTCTGGCTCAGCAGCATGTGCTCCTTGTGCTGCCTGTGCCTGTTGTTCTGCTAGTCTTCTTAGTCTTCTGTTCTGTCGGTTCCTTTTCCGGGACTCCTTTCGTCTCTTAATTTCAGCTTTTGATGGTTTCTTCTGCGGAGGCATTGTCTTTGTGCTGATCCCTACCTGTGCTTCCACTCAACAAAATTTTTATTCACTTTTTTGTCAAAAATAAAAATTAGAAAATTTTTCTGACAAACAATTCATTAAATTTCTATTATTTCTAAAATTCAGGTCATGACTAAAAAAAATGATCAAAAATTTTAAAAACATAATATTTGAAACAAGCATACTAAAGGGAAGCGAGTATACATCTAATGGTGATCATCTTGAGATATTTTGACAATTAGAAGATAATTGGGTCAATTGATTTTCATAACTATAGTATTAACACTGCATTACCTGTAATAACAATCACAACAATTGTTATGCAATTTATAAAGTTTTCAAAATTTTGAAAATTAAAAATTAAAAAAAAACTATTTCCAAAATTGTAAAATTTTCACACAATAGTGGACAGACAGACGGACGGACCTACCGACAACTCCTCAAGAACATAAGCGAGAGCTAACTGTTCATACAGAGCTAAAAATAAACAATTAATTACTTTTTCATTACATTCCTATTGTATTACAAAATAATGAAATTTTTTTATTCGTTTCAATTTGTTTTTTGAATTAAAAGTCAATAAAATTCAAGTAAAATATGTTAAGTATTTGTTTGAAAATTTTTAATCTTTTGAGTCAATCCTCTTCTAAATTCCTTTACTTCTGATTTGTGCCAATAGTTTTGAATCTTTTATTTTGTTTTGCGTTTTGAGTCGAATCTGAAAATTGATTCAAAATTTTTTGTATAATTAATATTCAATTAAATGTATTATATTTTTAACAAACTTTCACTGATTTTCGTATCGATCGACGAAGAACTAGCGGTCCGTTGTGTCGGCAGTCCAGTAGTCGAGTTGATCGTCACTATTGATACCGATTCTGATAATGAATACATATTTAGAAAAATGATAAAAATATAAAATTCGCTAAAAAATTACCAGAACTGAAATGTTTCGGTTTAGCTCTATTCTTAAAGAACCAGAATATAAGACCAGAACAAATCAAAATAGCAATGAATGCGATTAAAATCGTTGTCAGA
This sequence comes from Eueremaeus valkanovi, assembly GCA_034693305.1. Lineage (NCBI taxonomy): Eukaryota > Metazoa > Arthropoda > Arachnida > Sarcoptiformes > Eremaeidae > Eueremaeus > Eueremaeus valkanovi. The sequence goes on along the minus strand of JAQIWA010001637.1, from coordinate 11,874 downwards.
ATTATAGACAATATAAGCCGATTGTCCGGATCATTCGGTGAAGAAGTTGATGTAAGCTGGATACTTTCACACTCAATCCATTCGCTGATGTCTTGAATTCGACAGAATGGTAGCCATAAATCAAAACCGGCTTTCATTGCACAGACATGTCTTCCGGCCATCAAAAACAATAGGTTTGTATCGATAATAAATGCAGCGGTGATTCGAGTGCCGTTCAAATCATCAAATACTCTGTTGTTTGGGTCGTCTGCTTCTGGAAATTGTTTGTCAACTATTCTAAACTCATCCGAACCGTTGTTCTCTCTGATCATCAATACATGTGAGACATTTGCTGACAAATAGACTTCAATAGCATTTCTATTGTAATGCGAATAATATTTGAGTCGATATGTAGTATCAGTCGTAAGGATTGCCGCGAATTGATCTTTATATTCAGAATCAATTTTGAGCCCATTTCTGGCTTTGAATGACCTGTTTCTGTAAAATCTCCATTCGGTCAACGATTGCATCTTAAGAGTAGTTATTATTTTAATAAATATTTTAATTTTAATACTGTTTTCGTTTACATTGATTAAACTGAACTCATCTTCACTGACCGATAGGGGAACTGATATATTAATCGGTGCTTTCAAGCCTTCGTGCAGATCAGTCAGCTTCCTATGACTTGTGATTTTCGGTCTTTGGTTCGGCTCTAATGGTTTCAATTCGTAATACATTTCACCTAAAAATAGAGTCAATTTTGATCCACCGATCAGTTCAGCCATCGCTGAGTCAATCGATATGTTCTGTGTTTTGTCACAAATTTCATAATAAACCGATTGAGTGATTGACACGAATTGTATGAAATAATAGATAATCGAAAAGTATATGAATGAAGACATCACTAAAGATCAGTTCAAATCAATTGCTCTGAAAATTACTGAATATTTTACTAACGATTTGTTTGAATTAATAATTATTTCGAAAATCACGCGAATATTTGTCTCTAAATAATATTCATTCAAATAATGAAAAATATTTTTCAAAATTTTTATAACAATGAAAAGTATTTATTATACAAATTAAGAGTTTGTAACTTGATACTATTCTACAATCTTGATCATTCTCTGTATGCATCTCCTTTCTCTATTATTAACGAAGAAAAAGGACAAAATTTGATACAATAAGAGCTAATATTAAGCACAAGAATAGGATATTAAGTGAATGAATAAATGATAAAGAAATTCAATATAACTATACCTATAGCAGAGATAGGCAATAGGGAATAGAGAGGGGGTAGACCCCCTTTGTATTTTGGCTTTGTTTTTCGTTGATTTGGTGGTTTTCACTCTAAAAAGCGCCCCTTTTTAGAGAAAAAATTGATTCATTGTACCCAAATTGCACAAATTTTGTTGCTTACCCTCCCTGTCCTCAGACCCATTGCCTATCTCTGACGTATAGAGACATACAATTGTGACAACACTTAGAAAATTGTCGATAACTCATAAACACGTAACTCATATACAAATATAGCATCATATGAGTGGACAGAATGTGAGATAAGGCAACAAATTATTTTTTCAGCACAATATTTCAATTTATTTTGATTCATAATTACTGGTCAAATATGTTCACTTCATTCAAGTGGCAACAGCTGCCAGTGTTTGGTCACTCTTCACAGATAGTACTGTTCCTGTGTGTGACTGTCCACTAAAATATTAATAGATAGGAAGTGATTCATGCAATCAAACCGTTTTATATTTGAAAATAATGTCCACTTTTTACAGCACTAATAGCATAGTCTAAGTGCGGATAAAAAAATATTTATAATAAAGATTATATGATTTGAATGGATTCGGAATTTTACGTAAGCTTTGCTGAGAGAGTGCTTATGCCTAAACCTCTATGACTAATATTAAGCTTGTTTAATTGTTTAGCTTCTGTTATAATGTTGGATCTGAAAATTTTCATCTTGAACCTTTATTATATTGTCTTTTAAAGTGCTTGAATTCAGTCATTGCTTGAATAAAATAACTTAAATTCTGGTTCAAAACGAAGAATATTTCTAAGAGATGTCAGACATATCACAATAGAATTCAGACTCGGAATAGAAATAGTGTTATCACTGAATAAAGTGTCAGAAAAAGCAAATTATGAGAAAAATAAGAGAATATGTGACCAAACGCTTATTTGCTAACATTCCTTATGAGAGCTCTTCTCATATGTTTGCGCTCACTATTAGTATAATATTTTATGAAAATCGCATTCACACAGACAGAGGACAGAGAGGACGAGCGATGGGTTGACATAACTGCCAGACATGACATAACATATGCCTCAGACGAGTAGAAAAAAGTAAAGATAATAACGGCATGGATTGCATGCTGTGATCGCACTGTCCATCAAAAGCAGATATAATTGCTTTGCTATTCAATACGATTGAGAGGACAACAGAAATGATTTGAGACGTCTATACAATTAGTTGTCGTCTATTGTATTGCTGTTCGCATTCAATACTCTTCTCCTCAATATTTACTGTATAGTCGATGAGTGCTGTCATAACAGATGCCGAATCTAAGCACTACTTAATCACAACTACTTATATCAGATCTGACACATATTTATGCTATTCTTGTTTTTCTCGATTCAAAACTTTATTATTAATCAAATCTAAGGAAATATTATTAATAAATATGTGAATAAATTCATTATATTTTTAATTCTTAGGTATTTATGTAATGTATTAACAGTTAATATTGAGATATATTGTATAATAATGAGCAAGGCTATTTTAATTATAATTATGCTGAGCTGTTTTCGATCAAATTTTCTATAGTAATTGACATTGCTAATGATTAATTGAATTGAATTTAGCCTGCTATGGTCTCTTTCTTAGCAGCTAGCTAACGAACATGCTTGTCTATATTGAATTTAGCTTGAGGCAAATACAGCCAGCAGTTATTTATTCCAGAGCTCAGACATATATTCTAATATCGTTTGAATAATTGAAGCTTTTTATTCATTTAATTAGTTTTGAAAAATATATAAATCTGTTTACAATAGCTGTGAATAAAGTCGTGTCAATTGATAGTACAATATTGATTCAGTTTAAACGAACTGAAAATGGAACTGGCTCATTAAAAAGTTTGGCTGAATTGATCAAATTTAGTTAAAATCACGTCATTTTAAAACACAAATGCATTCACTTCTTCATAAGTCTGTTCCGAATGGTTTAAAATCAGTAAATATCCGATAAAATCAGTCGAAAAATAGTCGTGAGTTTGCATAATGTGCTGAAGACGTGATTGCAATCAATAAACTGGTTGTTATGCAGTGATGTTCAAGAGTACTCAACAGAATCACCAAGGCATATAATTTATGCTAATACAACATAACTGTAAGTATATATAAAATTCGATAACTTTTTTACCCCTTCAAGGTTTTGGATGCAAAACATACTGATAAGTCCAATAAGTTATAGCCCTAACCCTCGATCAACGAACCCTCTAATCCCTCGAGTAATCCCGGCTCTAATTTATGCACATTTGCATCAAAACTATTTTCACGCAAATATTTTGTTCATTAAAAATATAAATATTTAAAAATTTTAGTTTAAAAAAATAATTAAGCGCTAACCACATGATTACTGGCACAGTTAGCTAATGTGGGATGCTTTAACATCAATAGAACTTTCATCAATTATATTCTAAGAGAGCAACTATTATTTTAAACTCAATATCACAGCACATACCGACTCCCTCCCAGTCCCCTTTCCATTGATTATATGAATCAGACACTCAATAATGAGCACACAAACCCTCCAAACCCTTCAAATGATTCATTCATTTAGTCAAACATTTCTATAGGTTTTTATGGATTAATAATTTATTTGACGCCAAACCTAAATAATATATCGCAAAATGTTTGCAGTTTTTCAAACAATTATAAGCTATTCGTGTGGAAACAGTTGAGCCATAAGTTTGAATCTATTTTTGGCGATTAATTATAAAATTTGTTACACTTTTGGAGAAACTCTTTAGAAATTTCTATCTGAGCGCAGGTGTTGTGCATTGCGTTTCCAATTAGTTTGATGTATGACTAAATTGAATTGATCAAGATAGCTTGTTTCACTGATGAAAGGCATTAATTAAATTATCCGATGCTTACAATAGATATATATTTTGAAATATTCTTAAGTTATACCGAACTGTCGTTTATACACATTATTGCACAATATTATCAGTCTTCAAAAGCATTTGTAGCAAGCTTATAATCTCGGAACTCAAGGGAATTTTTAATATTTACAGCAAAGACATACTTTTAGTCTTAATTTTATATAAAAATAAAAAAAATGATCCGAACTTTTCTGAATTCTTCTGAATAGAGAATTATATTCTTAAGAATCCGATTAAGAATAGTCTTAGAATTGAGAATAACTTTTATCGGATAAGCAATAAATCCTATTCTCTCGGCTCTTGTTTCGCATTAGCTCTCTCTCTCTCTCTCTCCCTCTCCTCTCGCTCTCTCTCTCTCTCTCTCTCTCTCTCTCTCTCTCTCTCTCTCTCTCTCTCCTCTCTCTCTCTCCAATAGATTTTAATTACGAAAGCATTAGAGTCTAATAAGGCGTATAAGCCGTAAGTATGACTCAGATCTATAATTCGCGAATAAATAACTAATAACCGGATTGAATAACAACTGTAATCCAATACTGGACTGATATACTGCGCGCAGGCATTAGAAAAATTATATTTCTATTTCATTGAATCAAATATTTATCTCATATAACATCAAGTTGTTTGTGCGGAAGACGGCACGAACGAAAGCATCTAGCTGTTCTGGGTCTAATATGGTTTTTAATTTTGCTGATATTTCAAAATTTTAATGAGACTCGTAATGAATGCTAATATTATACTGAAATATGAGTTCAAATAAATCTGAAAAACCATATTTTTGCTGAAGTTTTCGGCCGAATATGAATCTAAAAGAAGGACTCAATTTATGTAAAGTAGGGATGTGTAAGGGGGTATAGACCAAATACCCCCCTGCGTTTTGAAATTAACAAAATACCCCCCCCTGAGTTTTTGAAAAAAAGCCGAGTTATACCCCTAATTTTGGGCCGAGTTATACCCCTTGTTTTCCGCATAGTTTAGGTACCCCCCCTCGACTTTCAAAACTCAGGGGGGGTATGTTGGTACCTTGCACAACCCTAATGTAGAGCCTATTCTCTATTGTATTAGAAATAATGTGTTTCCACAGCAATGACTACTAAATACATCATAGGTGCAGAACATAGAGCACTGGTAGCAAAAGCATCGGCATATGTATACAGTAGTGAGAGCTTCGGTAATGAAATTTTCTAAATATAAAAATATTTTTGCCCTGAAATCCAACGGAAACTAAGCAACAGTTAGTCGCGAATGCGATATACAATATAGTGAATGAAATCTTATTATATTTAATACAATTAAATGCAATACTATATGAAAGACAGTCTACGAGAAAGCAAACTAAAAGTAAAGTTAAAATTTATGAACAATGAAACGGAAAGTGGATTTATATTTCATGTGATATGACTTCACTCTACTCTTATATAAGATATCATAAATAGCTTTATTCAAAATCTACTCTTATTTTTCAGTCACTAATGCATTCTGTAGTCAATATTCTTCATAAGAGTATTTATTTTCTAGACTTTCGTTGAATTACTTGTCGGAAGAGTACTTATGAGAGTTGGAGAGAGAGACTAATGGGATGAGAGAGAACAGTTTGGAATTTTATAGGACTGACTGATTTTATATGACATTCCTATCACGTCTGCAGACATTATGCAAACTCACGACTATTTATCTCCAAATATCTCTATTGAAACCCTTGCGGACACTCTTCACAAATATTGGCTTCAAATCTAATATATATTTTCTGAACTCAAATAAAATTTAATATTTTAGGCAATGACTGAATGACTGGAAATACTCTTTCAGTCTAACAGTCATAAACAGACGGAAGACGTGACTAAAACACTATAAAATCATTTGTTTGCCTGAAATCAGTTATAAATATAATTCAATTGAATTGTTTATAAATTCAAAATAAATGTCATTCAAGTCTATAATAATTTAGTCAAACAAATGAGAAAAAATAAGCTTTAGTTCAAAACAATTAAATTAAATTATTTTGAGCCCAGATTTTCATCCAATCGTAATATATGCTTGATATGAATCTATGCTGTATTTGATTTACAAGTGAGTCAATAGAATACAGTCTACTATTTGCCCCTCAAATAGCACTTCTTGGCAGTACTTAAACATCAGATTCAGTTTTATTTACTATTATTTTATTGTATAATAACTTTTTTTTTGGTGTCCAATGCATATCAATAGAGCGGCAAATCTTTTGCTTCATTTTTCACAAAAAAGGTTTCATATAAACAGTAAATCAAATTCAAAAAAATAATTGCTTTACAACAGAAGTCTGTATAAAAAAAAAGAGTGAAATATTAGAGAAAGACTTCGATGACTGGATTGAGAACTCAAATGCATTGAAACTCTATTAGAGTAACGAATAGAGTGAATGAATGAATGAGTGAGTGAGTGATGAAGGAGTGGAGCAATAGATAGAAAAATAAAATCCAATTTTTATTTTTGAAGCCCCGCTGGGATTGAGGAGAGTCTCGCTATTGTGTCGGAACTGTTATAGAGTTCGTGACGACATTAATATATATCAGTTTTATTGAAGCAAATAATACGCGAAATAAGAGAATTGTATCTCTGGTCACATCCCTGTCTGCTATCACACCCTTTCCATAGCGTGCTATCAAAACATTACAATCAATACGTGTTTATGTATTTGATTGAACCGATTCTGTTATGACTATTCATTGCATATTTCTAATCAATCATTATATATGGGATGACCAGGTTATTGGATAAATAGCCTGTTTATTATTCTGTTTGCTGAGCCCATGTATTAACTTCCGATATGAACAAGGTTAAATTCATGTTACTAGAGTAAATCCTTTTCTTTTTTACATTATTTTATTGTGTTTTTGTTTTTCAATAAAGTATTAATTTTTTTCCACTCCAGACCTTCTCTACTAATATTCAACCTTGCTGATTATCACAGCATGCCTTTTGTGTGATATGATTAATGCATTCTTTAACTAATTTTTATTTTATTTATGTTTTCAAGAAATAAATGCTAATAATATTAAATGTTATTTAACGATAATTTTCGTAATTCTTATCAATTATTTTCAGATTATTTTTATTCGCATTGTTTGTATTCGTGCAGAAATACAAATGAAAGTTCTTAAGTGATCAAGGATACTGTGATAGGCCAGAATTAATGACCAAAAGTATTGTTTCAATATTGACTAAAAAGCATACATTTATTGACGCAAATATTTAGACTTCAAACTAATCAAAAAGATCAATGAATTAAAGTGTGCCAGCACAATTATTCACCCTAGAAATTACTCAGCCTGATTACATTTATAAATCACACACAAATCAAATTCAAAATCAGTTTGTATTTTACAAAAATTTAGTTTCCATTAACTAAATAATATATAATTCATTTTGACTGCAATTTGTGTGGCATTTGTCAAAAGCAAACACTTTTATAGCAAACACTTTCCATCTCTCAAACATACAATACTTGTAGGCAATCGGACAGTCAGATTAGGTCTGGGACTACTCCAGCAGAATATGCTCTCAATGAGATTGCATTAGAAGTGGTACCAAATTGAGAGAGGGTCATAAATTTGGGATTTTTTACCAATTATAACGGCCTGACTCTCTCCTCATCTCTTCTATTATGCACTTCCACTCCATTCGTGTCATATTCTCTTCACTCAAAAGCACAGTTGGCTTATAGTTAAATCCGACTCTTTTTAATGACAGTGCCATTAATGGCGTTACGGCTTCTAATAGTGTTGTTATGTCGGCTGAGATGTCGATCAATCGCCTCCTTCTCTGTCCTCCACTTCTATCCCCTCAACGACTCATTAAATAAATAGCGCAAAAGAATGAGTAAAAATCATTGACAGCATAACGACTAATGAACTCATTTTTCTCCAAACAAATTCTCATTTTATAGTTGTTTTACTCGTATTTTATATTTATTTTTCAAAACTATTTTCGTTTTATTAATTGAATGGAATGTTAAATATTTTTATTTGAAGTTTAAATTAAAATAAATATTCAAAACATGACATCATATCAGAGATAGGCAATGGGTCTGACGACAGGGGGTGTAAGCCAATAATTTTGGGCAAAAGGGTTACAATGAATCAATTTTTTCTCCCAAAAGTGCCCCGATTTTCGAGTTTTTTCCGCCAAATCATCGAAAACAGAGGGGTGTTCAGCCTCGGAAAAATATCAGGGGGTTACTCCCACCTGTGTCACCCATTGCCTATCACTGACATCATATACTGTATTATTCAAAATAAACTAATTATTATTAGTTATAAATTATTTATATGCAGTTAACAAAACAGACAAAAAATCGTCAAAACAATGAAAAACAAAATCTCAAAAACAAATAGTAATAAAGAAATTGATAGACAGGTCATAAATATAATGATTACTCCAATAAAATCACTTAAACCTAAATGTTTGAATTCATTGTCAGTTAAATCGTTATTAATGGCAAACATTTTATCGTTTTGTCTTAAATAAGTTTTCATTTGCTGTTCAAAAATACCAGTCGTTATGTATTGAGATATTCTGTTGAATAAAAAATAGTTATTCTATTAATTTAAAAGATTTTAAATCAATATTACCTCAAATGTAATATTTGTCTGAATTGTATTTTTAGGTTTCGGTTAAATGCTATTGAAATCAAAGAGTTTTGAAAAATTTCGTTCAAATATTTGAAACGAATATTAGAATTGATTTGTTGTGAAAAACTAATCAATGTTTGCTTTATTAGCAATTCAGGCATAAGTATCGCATATTTTCCTTCAGACACGCCTACAATCCATTTGGATTCGCGTAAGAATTGCGGAAAATTGAGAATTGTTTTCGCATTTTCTGAACTTTTTATGAGTTTATCTGTTATTAATTGTTTTCTATTTTTGATTTGATGGACAAAATGTTCCGGCATTACTAGTTTGATATCATGTTTGACTAAATCTTCAAAATTTTGGATCAAATCAATATTTGTTTTGACAGTCATTTTAGCCATCGATTCACTCGAGTATTGATAGAATATTATTGAAAGACATATAACAGAGAATGTGTTCAATAATATCATCGGATAAGAAGTCATATAATTATTATCCATTTGAATAACTGATTGAAAAAATTAAAATGAAATAAAATAACTTTTTCTGTAATATCTCCATGATTGATTATGTACAGTATAATACTAACCTGGTATTAATATTCTTATCATTCTTTTAGAAAATAATTCTAAAGCCTTTATGAATGCAATTTCATTGTAATTACTGAAAGAGTAGACAAATGTTATGATTAATAGCATTAATAGAAGAAAAATATAAGAAATCATAATTAGTTTCCAATTAAATAGCGATAAAAATGCGAATATATTTGTCTCGAAATCATTGGCAGCTTTGGTCAAAACAGGATTTTTTTGCTGAATAATAGGCACCGAATAATCAATTATTCGTTCAACAAATAGATTGTGCTGGAGCAGCTTTGGAATCAACTCTATGTCCACTTCCTATCGGACAAACAATTAATGTATATTAATAATAGTCCTTAACATACAAACAGATTATTATAATTACATTTGTTTTATACCGATTTACATATATTTTCCAATCCTTTCCGGTTTTATTCATATCTTTAACGAAAGTATAGCTGAAATTCAATGATTTGGACAAATAGTAGAGAAGATGACAAAGACTTCCTTTGCATTGCTTGCCATCGATGTCATACATCCAGGGCTCGTTTTCATAAATCATAACATTTAAGTGAGAATACATTTGATAGTCAACTAAACGGATTACGAATCGCCAGCACAACTGAAATGTTCTGCATTCAAGTAATGATACCTGTCTTGCATACTGTACAGTATTTAATCAATAACATTTGAATATTGAATTTTACACTTTTATTGCACCCCAAACTCAAATAACATTAACATGTGATCCAGGTTCTGTTGTTGAAAATTGATTCACTCATTTAATTTGCGAGAAATAAATATTGAAAAAAATATTCTGTTATAACAATTCTGTTTCGCAACTTCACGACTGTTTCAACTAATACTTGTGTGCTGGCTCATTTAAGATATTTTATATTTAAAATCAATAATTAATATTTTCCCTTTTTTGACCCACCTGTATATTGCTTCATTAATCTTGCTCAGTTGCTTCTAAAGTAAATGTGTGCAAGCTGCTCTTTAATAAACAAGAATAACAATTACTTCTCTAATTAGGAACCAAACAAAAAAATCTATTCAATCGAAAGTCAATCTAAAGTAGAATTAATTTCAATCCCAGGACACAAATAAAGAAATCTCATCAAGTAAAACCATCATGTGGTCAATAGAGAGGCTGGCCATGGTTGTGCTATTTGTACCAAGATGTCTTGTTTTACTAATCTAGTTATATGAATATTTGTTTCCTAACAGAATATTCTAAGAAATACTAATAATTAATCATGAGCAAATTCAAAAAAAGCACTGATCACTTAAACATTGAGCCTGCTACATAGATGGCAATATGAGCTTGTTAGATTATTGACACAAGAGATAGCCTTCGATAAGCTGCAAAATTGTATTCAATTTTCACTGAATTCAGATGAGCTTCCTTTTGAAGAGCCCTCCCTTGCAGATGCGATGACATTGGACATCCCTGGTCTAGTATATCAAGTGAATGTTCACTGTCTATCTCAGTCATGTGTGTCTTCTAATTGTTTTTTCTTTCTGTTCTATTGTTAGTTAACTCAATCCAAAGCCTATCTTCTGTTCTGACTCTCTCTGTATAAGTCGTGCGGTTTATGGCCTAAACTCTAATGTCTTACGACTAATATCACAAACAGAAGAGAAAAATCTAAAAATACTGTTCGAATGCTTTCGTGAAATTCATTGCCACTAATTGTCTGCATTGTCTTATTCACCAGATGTGCCACTCGTTTGCAGATAACATCACTGAAGACATTCTCAAACTATTGATTACGAAAAACAGAATTGTATTCAAACATAAACTGCACTAAATTTCTATCAAATTCATGCAAAACTATAATCATAAATAAAATAGCATCAAGGCTTAACTGAAAAGCTAAATAATAACTTGAATTTTGATAAACTGAAAAATATTTGAAAAAATTTCAATAAATTCTTCAAATAAATTGAAAACCGATTGAGTGAATCACAAGTTATATAAATTATTTTCTATCACTACTAAAAGTTTAGGTAATTTTTTCATAGTTTATTCCGAATATTTTGAATGTCTATATACCTCCTTGCACATCTGAGTCTTTAATTAAGCTTCCTAAATATAAAGCTCATTAACAGAACTTAAGAGACAGAATAAGTTAGAGAATAATCAGATTATCTGCACTTAAAAGAAAAGAATAGTTTTGGTTAAGTTTGAAACTGACAGCCAGTTCTGAAATCGAGATTAACTAAGATTTTCTCAAAGGAATAGAAATTATGAGAAAATATATAATTAAAGAACAGATTTTTGAACAACTTTTATATGATTTTTAATACAAATAAATAAATTTTTATTAGAATTCATTAATATTTACTACAAATTTGTATTTTTTTGTATTTGTATTTCAATGTCTATACACAATGTGTTTAATAGTTAGCACTTATTTTATATTAATAATTAATACAATAATAATAACTAATATTTACATATAATTAGCGCTAAAATTGGGATTTAATTTGTTTTAATACAAGTTTTTTTTTGGAAATTAATAC
>JAQIWA010001636.1:0-17104 GCA_034693305.1 Eueremaeus valkanovi | reverse complement strand
AAATCATAATTTTCCGTTCACTATAGGGAGCTATTTCTTATACAGAGCCTGCTTATAGAGAACTTCGACTGTATTAAGTATTTCTGTTATTATATTTTGCTTTGATTTTGATATAAAGGGAACGAAAATATTTTTGACATTATTTGTGGTCATTGTATAGGAATAAGAGTTGCGCTTATGTTAGCTATGATTGGATTTACGGTTAATTGAGTTGAATATACAGTACATTAGTATTGATTAGAATCGGATTTAAAGTGATTTCATTAAGAAATTCATAAATAAATTGTGATTTAAGTGAACTATAGTATAGTATAGTGTGTGTGTGTGTGTGTGTGGACAGAGTGGACAGGGAGGACAGGTATGGTTCACGTGCAGAAGGGAATACTGATTGAATGTGACGCTCAGATGAAACAGTTTTTGCTTCATTTGGACGAAACGAATGCATTGGGCGTACGATTCATAATACAGGACTTGGACTCAACCCATCTCTTCATATCGCAGGACATCATCGATAGACTCAAAGCACAAATCGATGATCTTATGGATCAGATATCGTTTGTTGACATCAATTAACTGATTAATTGATTCATTCATTCACTCATTATTTGACTCTATTTTACGAATATTTTAAAAACCGATTGAATACTGAAAACAATATAAATATGAAAATGAGTGCAAAACTCAATAAAACGATTGGTTCTAACCGTCAGTCAGTCCAACGACAACAGTATCGGGTTTTGGACGAAAGCGCTCGCAATCGTCGGCATCGGAACCAATTGGAACAGTTAGAGAGAGACAACTTCCACGACGACCCACACGCCAACCTCCAGATGCATAAGAAAGCGCCCAAATTCGAGGACAACCCCAAAGCCAACAGCAGTAGTGTTGGCTCAGCCCAGAAGAGACATCAGTTGCCGCGCTCTCGGATGCTGACCATCAGTAACCTCATCGAAGAGGACGCGCGAAGCCCTGAACCCAACTACACCAGTTGTGGTGCGCCCTCGCCCTACCCGGCCTCTGAGGGCAATACAAAAATAGCTTTCGTTCCGAAACGTCATTTTTGCAGTGTTTGTGGGTTTGTGTCGAACTATACGTGTGTTAACTGCGGAATGAGATACTGCTCTGTCCTCTGCCTTAAGACACATCGCGACACCCGATGTCTCAAATGGACGGCTTAGGGATCAGACCATTCATTCGATTACTTTATCCCTAATATTGTATTAATTAATGTGAAAATCAGATAAAAAACAAATAAAACATTTTTACAATTAATGTCTGTTTTATTCCAATTCAAAATCAATTTTTTTGGCCCAAACCGATGGGTTGGTCCGTTTGGGTCGGCATTAGTGTTGTCCGCATATGCCTTATAAGCAATTAAAACCATTGATTGATTGATGAAATATTCAATAAATTAATTAAAATGATATAAACATTAGATTTTCAACTTTTCTCGACTGTAGTGACTAATGTGTGTAACTATAGTGTAGTTATAGTAATCTAAAGCCAATACCAATGCTATAGAAATTGAGTGAATCAGTCAGTGCTGACCATCACTGCGTACAATGACTTTACGGCACCAAAAAAATATTGGCTAAATTCAAGTAACCAGGATAACCAGGTGTGGGGCCGAGTTGAACAGAGAGTGCAGAGACAGGCCTAAAGTACTGTTGCTTAACAATAAATGGGCTCTAATAGAGCTCTAATAAAAATATATAGAATTTATATATATAAATACAGGGAAAGTTTTCTTTGGCGGTCACTTTGAATCTCATATTACCGAAAAACTACTGGGGGTACAATATTGATGCTGGTTTTATTTGAAAGAGGGATAGTGGGGGTTTTATAAAAATTATATATGATAAATGTCCTTGCACAATTATAGGCGCAATTTTCGAAAAAGCTGAAATATTGACTTTTTGATTTGAATCTGGAGCTACGCGAAAACCACAGGGGACACCGAATTGATTATAGTCTCATTTGAAAGAGAGTTTGAGGAGGTTTGATAAAAATGTTATATGAAAAATATCCTAGCACAATTCAAGGTTTCAGATTCAAAAATGTTGAGATATTATTTTTTATCGAAAATAAAATTTGTAGGAAAAACTCATTTTTTCAATCAGATGCAAATTTTTGAGATGTATGAGATAGCGGGTTTGTCACTGATCAATTCCAAGTAGATTATTTCGGTAAATTTATGCGGATCTAGAAATGGCGCTCAAATCACGTTTTTACCATTTTCTTAATAGAAAAGTCAATATTTCAGCATTTTTGAATCTAGCGCCTATAATTGTGCAAGGATATTTTTCATATATAAATTTTATCAAACCCCCACTATCCCTCTTTCAAATAAGACCAACATCAATATTGTACCCCTAGTAGTTTTTCGGTAATATGAGATTCAAAGTGCGCGCCAAAGAAAACTTTCCCTGTATAAAGGTTGTTTGCATTCATTCAATGAAAGTTCGTTTAAATAGTATTAAAATTAATTCAATTTTTAGTTTATTTTCTGTTAAAACTCAATTGGCTAAAGTTTATAACTTAATGACAGTAACTAAAAACAGACCGGGTAAACTTATCACCCTATCCATCGGTTCTTTCGGTTGGGCTAATTTGGATCTAATGAGTCGTTTGACTACTATTTTGGGCAAATCTGAGCACAGATTCATTGTATCTGAGGGTCAACTGCATGACAAGTATGATCAGCCAGAGCATTTGTTAACAAAAATAAAAACCTAAATAATTAATAAAATTCAAGTTATTTATATGAGCTTGGTTCATTTTATTGTTGTAATTAATATTGTAGAAAAACTTTATCAAAACTTTGCAGACATAACAGTATTTGTTGAACTAATCCTAAGTTTGTGTTATCTTTGTTTATGAAACTATGGGTCAGATAAGGAATGGACACATTCTGAGTCCGCGTTTCTATGCATTAATAAAAAGTACAAAATTGATAAATATTAGTTCAATACTGATTACACAGTAGAAAGTTCACTAATAAGTTCTATTAAAAGGTACTGTATGCGAAAAAAATCTATGTTTGAACTCGAGTCCGAAGGATTATATGAGAAGTTTATAATTGCAATCAATTTTTGAATCTGTTTATCAGTTTCTGATTCTGCTATCAATAAGTGATTTCTTATTCACAGGAAAATCGGAAACTGATAAACAGATTCAGACACAAACTCAATTAAGCTATAAAATAGGGTTCAAAAACAAACAACACAACTATTAATGATATATAAATAATACAGTATTATTCTCTTCTTTGTGAAGTGAAAACATGTCTTCAGAGGGATAGACTGAACCGCATGCCTAATGCCAACTGATAGAACATTTTTCAAAAAGTTGGAAATTTTTTCGAGAAATCGCAAAAAGCGTACAAGTACTTTTGTAGGAGGGGTCTTGCTGAGGTGAATACAGTAGTTTTAAGATTTTTAAAAAATGTGGGTTAGGTAGCAAAATAAATAGTTTTTATTTTTCCTACCTCACCTCCGCCCACCACATAATCCTAGCTATCAAATGTCAATATAGTTTGACCCCCTCTACAATCTAAAATCTACCCCCCTCGTTTAGCACACCCATTCGGGATCTACATCTTAGCACTTGGTCATTTTGCTGCCTAACCCAGCAAATGAAGACATGCTTTCACTATACAAACACAACACTCGAATAAAACTAAACTATTATTTGATATTTATATGACTTAATTTGAGATTATTTCTCAGAATCTGACAAAAAATAATAAAAATTTATATCAATTTAGAAGTATTTTAATCAGCTTAATGATTAATGACCAATCACAGAGTAAAATTGTTGTCTGTACTCTTTAAAATAAATCGATTATTTAATCAAAAGTTAGATGAAATTGATGTGAGAAATATTTTTTAATTTCAAGGAAAGTTGGAAAATCCAATAATAGTATATAAATATTGTGAACAGAGTTTGAAAATATCATTATTTAGACTAAAGTCACAGAAAATACATAAATATTATGCGAATTATGGCTCAAATGTGTGAGTATTTGACAGAATTGTTATTAATTAAAAATAAATACAAATAATAATTAATTATCTGTTAAATTAGATCTAATAGTAGTGCTAACCCTAACAGCACTGTTCGTTGTATTAGTTGAGGGATACGCCAAATGTCCGAAACCGGAGACAATCAGACCGTGTGTTTGTCAAAAATTTATTGAAGGCCGACAAGAGATACAATGCGGGGGTAATGATGAGTTGGATTTGAAGAATATTTTCAAAAGATTGAGCCATGAATTGGAGGGAACGGACAAAACATTTATAGAATTCACGCTAAACAACAGCCGAATCATTGAAATACCAGAAAATCTCTTTTCGGACATAAAATTTCATTCAATAACAATTAAAAATGCACTGAATTTGCAACGAATCCATTCAAACGCTTTCAATGGAACCCAGAATGAAATCTATTACCTGGCTATTGTCGATACGCCTTTCAATATACATGAACCCAATTATAATTTATTCAAAGCTATGACCAGATTAATGGTTATAACCCTAACGAACACCAGTTTAGTCCGTATTGCTGACGAAGCGCTTGCTTCTTTTCATTACTTAATTACCCTGACACTTCGTGGAAGTTTCGAGCGCATAGGAGAGAATGCGTTCCAGAGTTTAAATAAATTGGTTTATTTGGACTTAAGTAACAATAAAATCAGTAATATTTCTGATAACATGTTCAAGAATTTGGATGCTTTAGAAAACTTGGACTTAAGCCGCAATAAAATCAATAATATTTCTGACAATGCATTTCACTTCGAGAAGACATCGAATAAAAGTATTAATATTAACCTGGATGACAACGATTTAAATGAAGCCTCTTTTAGAAAAGAGATTTTTCAAGCCATGAATAGACCTGTCCAATTATCATTATTAAAGAGCAAGCTCACTTATTTAAATGAAAGAGTTTTCGAAAGTTTTTATCAGCAAAACAAAGGAAACAAAATTATATTGACTTTTATTAATTGCAATGACTGTCGAAATGTTTGGCTAATCCGAAGATTTAGTTCACAAACAGGTCGACTGAAATGCAGTAATTCTTCCGATTTGACTGATAAGAAAAATTTCATTAATTGTTAAATTTTTTTTTGAATTAATTGATTTGAAATAAAATGAATATTTTGTTGAAATCAGTTCTTATTTTATTTATAGTTTAATTCAGTGTTATTTACAAAGCACTCATATTTTACGAAGGTCGATTAATAAAGTTATGACCACTGGCAAATACAGGGCTTCTCAGAATAGACCTTTGATTTGAATTTTAAACTACAGAAAAACTACAGGGGGTAAAATATTGAAGTTGGTCTCATTCAACAAAATAAAGTACTATTAATAAGAAATATTTGTAGAGATATCCTGGCAAGCTTATCCAGTTAAGTTTATTTTATAATATTCTATGCTAATGTCAGGCAAAACTCAATCGAGGGGTAAAAAGTCAAATTGTAATTCATGCTGAATAGCACTGAGTCAGGTCAACTTTTCCAGAAAACCACTAACAAATAGTCTATTGTTTGTCAATAATATTTCTATTCTGTTTTCATACAACTGACGAGCGAGGGCGAATTTGAAATTTCGAATCCAGCGCCTCTAATTGCTCATGGATATTTTTTGTAAATTTTTTTAACTAACCCCTACTATCCCTCTTCAAAATTTGACCAGCTTTAATATTGTAATCCCTGTAGTTTTTGCGTAATTTAAGGTTCAATTCGAGCGCCATAGGTGACTAGCACTGTATAATGACCCAGTAAGCTTTATGGTTATAAACTTCTAATCTTTTTTTTATAGATATCGATACTATGCTTAGAAACAAATGAAATAAATTTTTTTAATTACAGTATTGTGTAATCATTTGCAAATTCAATTGATGTGCAAGGAGGTTAAATCTGCTTTGTCATTAAATTCAGTTATACTTGTTTATTTTACAAGATTATAATCTATATATATACTTGACACTAAATAAGCAGGTAACTCGAAGGTAACTCGATTCATGAAAGAAATAAGTTCAAAATTGATCCAGAATTTAATTATTTTCTAATTTCTTTTGAACCTGATTTGATTTATAAAAAAAATTCGAATTATTTTATATCCTTTGGAAACATACGGTTAGTTTTTAATTGGTTTTTAAGCAGTTTTTATTTAATCCCAAAAACTGTAGCCAACGTCTGTTAATTAAATATTTGTCATAATATTTCAATTCAAATCCAAGTAACAAGGTTGTATTAGCAGAATAATTTGAATAATCTTTTAACTTATACATAAATTAATCTGCATAATTGTATCCAGCAGAAATATGGTGTCTAAAATCATTACCTTGGTCTTACTATCTTTGTTAACATTTACGGCTCAAGACTTTAATCCAACCAACCTTTTGAAAAATGCAGTTAAAATATTCGCCTGCAGTCAGTATTGAGTTTTGTTTCAATTCTGTTTAATATTATTTCTACTTTAAATTATTTTTAATTACAAAAAATGATTTTTAATTTAGAACAATCTGAACAAGCTTTGTTGTATTGAGTTTAGATTACAAGTAAACTTGCAGGTACAGTGCTTGACATCTCAACAGTTGCGCACTTGAATTGCGCGCTTCAAATATATATGTATTTTAATGTATGTATTGAGCGCGCAATTCAAGAGTGCTACTTTTGAGATGTCAAGCACTGTATATATCAGATTGAAATAGAATGAAATGAAATTAAGCAAAAGATAACTGACAGGAGTGGGGGTAAATCCTTCCATTCTGAAATGTACAGTGTTTGACATCTCAACAGTTGCAATGTTGAATTGCGCGCTCAAAATATACATTGATTAGAATGACTAGTTTTAGCGCCCAATTCAACTTTGCAACTGTTGAGATGTCAAGCACTGTACAGTAAACAAAACGTTTATAATATCCTATTGAGTGTGCTCGTACATTTATTCAAATAAGATAGGTCACATTCATAGGTCACAAATCAATGAATTATTGAACGAATTTTTCCAAATATATGGATATATTTTCTATAAAGATAAGCTTGATTAATTTGAGTTGATAACCATCTTGTACCTTGATTATTTCTTACTTGATTAATTATTTGTAATACTTTGAAAATATTAATCAGATTTAAGTATAATTAATAGAAATGTTTGAATTGAAAACTAGAACAGAAATGTGTTTATAACTATTGGACTATTACTTATGAGCTTTTTGATTGTGCAAGGTTCAAATAAGTATGCGTGCCATAAAGGACACTCGTCATTTCTCATCAAACTAATATTTTTCAAAAGCACTGGGTTAAGACATCGAAAGAAAACAATTGAGTAACTGACTTGATTTAGGCTACATTGCAGATAGGTGCTTTTTGAAATAAGTATATCAAACAACCTTGATCATTGTATAATATCTCCTTGATTAAACAAAAAAAAACAGAACATCCTGGTTAACAATTGGAAAAATATTCTTATTTTAATAGAACAATACTGAGCATGCTGAATATTAAAATATATACAATGTTAATTATATATCCAAATAGTACACTGAATCGATTGCAAGTCCAACCGCGGAATATAATATGCTGTAAGGCTTCCAATGATTTTGTGATTGGATTGTAATCTGTTATATAACGCATAGTCCATGGAATGGATTCTTTTGGCCAAATAATACTCGAGGTGGTCGCGGATACTAAAAGAACAAGCATATTTGTGACCTGGAAGGAAAAGAAAATTTAAAACATATTTAAATTCCATATTTGATACAATTCCGACCGAAATATATTAAAATGACAACAATTACGGCTGAATTCAGATTAATTTAATTATTATAATATTTCTGCCAAAAAGATTTTTAGACGTCATTATCTGTTCGTCCCTTTAGATCTAGACCTGCAAAGCATAAACTTAGATATGTATAACTTTGCCCCCGAGACCGGGGGTATAACGAGGGCGATCAATGTATCATTAGTGGACAGCTGTTGTGTAGAGGTCTGCACAACAGCTGTCTGTTCACTAATGAGACATTAATCCTCCGTCGCGGGAGATAGAATGATCGACAGGATAAAAGTCACAATGGCCGCGCTCAAATATTAAGCGTTTAGTCGAAAATGGCCGATTATGACCGAAATTCAACCGAAATTAGCTAGACTCAGGGGGTAATTTGTCTTAACCATCTTGCACGTCCCTAAATAAGTTATAATTTAAAAAGCGTTGAACAGTTTTGATAAGCACTTACAGTCACAAGTTGATGATTTTCAAAGCAGATGCCATTAAACATGCCCAGAACAGATCCTTGAAATCCTTGGAAAAAAATTATTAAATATATATCAAGGTAACTTCCCTTTTGATTGAGATTAATTATTATAAAGAAAACGCTCATATAAATGGTTGCCATTATTACAGTTGATATGAAATTCTTGATCACATGAGTCACATATATTTCCAGAGGTCTGACGCCAGAGGACTTCAATCGTTGTAAACTAGCATGCTCCCTTTCCAAAGCAAAATGATGAGAAGAGTTTGTAAATGAAAAATTCCAGATTAGAAGTAGTATAAATCCTGGGGCAAATAAATAAAATGGATTCGGTTCCAAACTTCCATAGACTACTTGTTCGACTTGTATTGGATTCATAGCTCGATTCAAATCAGGGCCAAAATGTTCGCTCATTTTGTCCAATAGTTTTGACAATGCATTCAATAATGACCTGAATATGAATGTCATAATAGGCTGCTTTGTATTATCTACAAAGAGCCCAATTTCACTTTGATCCAGGTCAATGTCGTCTACATTATATAGAAAATTAATTCTATTTTCAAAAGCTTGCGAATAGTTTTGTTTGAATACAAGAGTCATATAATTATATCCTTTGACTACTGAGTCGATTGCAGTCTTATTATCCGTGAAATGGTTTAAACGAATGGAATCATCGATTGAGTCGAGGAATAGACGCGAGATATTAGAATTGGTGTCAGCATTATATACTCCAATTTGAAGGTTACTTGGATTTTGAAACAATGCTATTTTTAAAGAGAATATAGTAATAATCGGTACGATTAGGAAAACGACCAACTGGCTTATTCTTCTTTTCATCAAGATCCAGTTCTTCATTAGCATTGACTCAACACGTCTTATATTGAACTTTATGTCAGATTTATTCTCTTCAATAATATCCGGATTATATGTGAATTCAGACGAGTTAACTTCATTGCTTGTGCCATCATTATTCAAATCACCCTGGAGCAAGTGAAGATAAACCTCTTCAAGCAATTCACAATTGAATTGCGCCAACAATTGACGTGGATCATCTTGCTTGATTATGGATCCATTGCTCATAAAGGCAACATTGGCTGCACTTTTGGCCTCTTCTATGTAATGCGTTGTTATTATTACCGTTTGCTCTGATTGGGAGAGAAATTAAAATTTGCTGAAAAATTATAAAACCTATACCGGGACAAAGATGAATAATTGAGTATATTTTCACGAGTTCTACACAATTGTAAAGCTTGGAAAATATGTAAAACTCATGAAAAGTGTTTTATCTAGACATGTGCAAGCTCGGCCGAGTCAGGGGGTATAGGGAGGGGTAAAATGGCCGACTTTTGGCTAAAAACTCAGGGGGGCTATTTTGAAAACAAGACGGCACCCAAAATGGCCGAAAATGGCGTTTAAAGTCGAAAATGGCCGATTTTGACCGAATTTGAACCAAATTTGGCTTATTTTAGCTAAAAGCACATAATTCAGCATTAATTCACTTAAATTAAGCTCAATTTAGTTGAATTTAAGCTAAATTTAGCCGAAATTTGGTAAAAATCGGCCATTTTTGGTATAGATCGCGAGCAAAAAGTCGAAGGGGGGTCTAGAAGCCTTAAAATACAGGGGGTATTTTGCCATATCTCAAACTGAGGGGGTATTTTGGTCTACCCCCCTTGCACATCCCTAGTTTTATCCAACAAAGAATAAACTTTTTTTTGGATCAGGTTATAACATGCGTAAAATGCGCTTAAAATTGAATAGCGAGACTATTAAGACTAATTTGGGTGAAAATTATATTGAAAAGTTAATATTATGGATGTGTCCGGGGTTTAGATAAAATACTTCTACAGTTTTATTAATTTTTTTTCTAATTTGGCGAAAGATTGTACACCAAATCGGGTTGATTTGTGGGCACTCCTTATTAATTTTGGGAAACATTTCAATTATCACCCCTCTCATTTTGAACCTTACACATTTCTTTTTAATATTATGTTAACTAAACGATTTAAAACATATATCAATTTTTCAGTGAATTAGAATTGATTAAAAATCTGACACTCAGTGTGCATGCATTGTGAAAATTAGCTCAAAAGTAATGTCTTTCCGAAATTGATATGAACTTAAATTCTATGCAAATAAATGAAATGTCAATACCATAGAGTCGACCGCATTGTTCCAAATATTGCCAAATCCTATGCCTGAGCATTGAGTCGACGCCTACAGTGGGCTCATCCAGAATAATGAGCTTTGGTTTGTGAATCACTGTTACGGCAATCGAGACCCGTCTCTGTTCTCCGCCACTCAACTGACCGGTCATTCTGTGCTTTTCGGGTAATTCTAATACTTCTGTCAATTCATTAATTCTCTCTTTAATGACATTTCTCTCTAAACCACAAACTCTTCCATAAAATGTCAGAATCTCTTCGATTGTCAAAAGCGTGAATAGCGCTAAATCCTGGGGCATATAACCCACACCAATTCCCGGTATATCTGAACTATTAGTGCCTGGCTTAATTCCAAGCACTTTGATTGAACCAGATTTAGGCTTGAGATCATTGATGATCAGACGCATTAGTGTTGTCTTTCCCGAACCATTCGGTCCCAACAGTGCGAATATTTTGCCTGAAATTTAAATTCTCTTAAAATTCATAAAAATATTAAAATAAAAGAAGATAAAAAAGTTTAGAAAATAAATGAATTATTTGATAGAAAATTGATTTATTTCTATTTATTTCAAACCTTTTTTCACTTCAAGCGATACGTTATGTAAAACAGGATTACATTCACTATAACTGTATTCAACGTCTTTAACAATGACTGCCATTTCTATTGTATTCATAATACAGTGTATTCACTATAAAGCATAACATAACAGCAAGCTTATTTCTTAAAAAAATAAGCAAGGTAAAAAATTGCATGCGAATGAATATTAACAAAAACTAGAAATGATGAGCAAAACTGTATTCCGAATATCTATTTGCTATTCTTTGCTCAAAAGAACCTTGGTTATTTAGCAACATTGTAATACCAGTTAAAACCATTAATATATCATATGAGTAGGAAATCACTTATTTCTCTCTCTCTCTCTCTCTCTCAGCGCTCTTCTGGAAACAATAAATGAAGAAGGTCATAAAAGTAGATAAAATTTAATCACCTTGTTTCAAAATTGAATAACATTATCAAAGAGCCTGCAATTATTATCATAAAAATCATCGACAGTATTGGTGTTCAAAAAAGCCGAACACTCATTGAAAAGATTGATTGTTATGTTAGAACTGGATAATAAATCTCTGCTAAAACTGTGTAAACATTAACGTCTATAACTTAACTTGTTATAATTGTCTCATAATTTTTATCCGGCTATTATATGATTTATATCTCGGGAAATATTCTGCATAAAAATATAGAATTATTTCATACGAAACTGTTATTTATTCATAAGAGATAATAAGTATAATTACTGTCGTTTTCGTGAGTTTCATCAGTTATTCTGCTTTGAACGAAGTTTATTATTACCAAGAACCATACTATGCCAAATGAGAATAAAATAACATGCTAATGTTTAAGAAAGTCAATGATTAACTGTAAAGTTGTTATTTATGTAAATGAAATGATCAGTATTCAAATGTGAAATGTACACAGGGCAATAGTAGTGCACAGGGCAAACTAATATCCTTGATTAATTAAATTTTTAAATTGATTTTTTAATAAACTATCAAGATAAAGGCAAAAAATCTGATATTCATGACAACCTCTGAATATCCTCTAAATTTTGGTTAAAATATTTTCTTAAATATAAATTCAATTATTAATTATTCGATATTTTGGCCAAACATCTCAACAACAACTTATCAGAGATGGACAAAAGGAACGGTCGAGTGGGTAGACTCATTTGGGATTTTGGCCTAGGCTGACCCTCTTAGTTTTTCGATAATCAACTGAACCCCACTCTCTGTTTTCGACCCATTCCCTTTTTCGGGTGCGAAAATTCATAGATTACGCCAATAGTCCAAAAAATGATAAATTCCATAAATATAACAAGGTAAAATTTTTAACACTCGTTTGAAAGTAATATTACATTTTATGTATTTTATATGAAAAATGTCTCACACCCGCCACTGTACCCCCTGTTCACAATTTTGGCTGACCCCTGACATCAGTCCCATTGCCAATCTCTGTTATTTATGCAAATCTTAGAAAAGTGATATAATGTACTATATTGTATCTTGTATAATTGATGGGATGATGTAGGCACTAAATAATGTGTCTGGATATATAAAATTCAAGATTTTCTTATTTATCTCAAATAATAAAGCATTAAATTCTCAGAAATTCTTTTCGTAAAACAATTACTAATGAATACTAAAATAATTTAATAATAAATTACTTTACGTTTGCATCGATTTCTATGAAATATAATTCAAAATAATTTCCGAAACTTATATAAACCGGACTTTCTATGAATTATTTACACAATTATTGCTATTCTTTTTCGATTCAATCGAAGAGAAAACTAAATAATTGTTAAAACAATAAAATATATATTCTTTAAGACATAAATATTTTAGTCTAATATCGAAAATGTCTGCAAACGATATCGTTATCAGCGGAATGAGTGGTCGGTTCCCACTGTCCAACAACACCGATGAGTTGGCCAAAAATCTTTACGAGGGTATTGATATGGTTACTTCTGATAGTAGCCGTTGGCCAGAGGGTAAGATTACCAAGTTTGCTTTTACATATTTATCTAATTTTTTCATATAATAAAAAAATAAAAACTTCTTTAAAAAAATTTGTATTATTTATGATAAAAAATTTTCATTAGTTTTAAATCTAAATATTTCTTAATTAATTGTTAGTTTCTTACATTCAATTGTTAACGAAGCTTTTATTCTGGTACATTTCGAATAAATCAGTTTAACCAGTAATGGTGTAGGGGTTGCTGGGATTATGACAGGTCGGCTTGCACAAAATGTAGAGTACGAATTCACGTCCAGGAAAAGTCACAAATATGTGCTTCAAACTGAGTAAGTGCCGACTGAGAAGTTTGAATCAAATAAATTCATACCGGTGCAAAATTGTTAGAATTTTGTTTGTTACTTATATACCTGACGCAGGTAGGTTCTTTTCTGTTATTCTGTAATAGTTTTAACAAAATATCAATCAAATGTCAAACAATCAAGTATCAATCAGAAATATTGCTCTTGTTTGAAAACCTATACAACTGTTAAGTCTCTTAACTCTTTGCTTCAGATCTGTTCGGAATTAATCATCGTTTCGGGAGAATCACTGAAATCAACAAATTTGATGTCACTTTCTTCGGCGTAATGGAACAGTTGGCTGAGTCAATAGACCCAGAGGCAAAAATGATACTGGAGACTACTTACGAGGCTATTATAGACGCGGGTCAGTTCACAATTGTTCGGACAGTGTTTTATATGAAATAAAAATTTATTGAATTTCAGGCATAAATCCGCAGTCAATGCGAGGAACCAGAACTGGTGTTTATATCGCAATCGCCAACTATGCTATGACTGACGGCTATCCCGAGGAACTACAGCCCGACTCCAATATAAGCAAACAGAATGTGACACTAAATATGGGAAACATGAAATGTTTTTACGCGAATCGGATTTCCTTTGTATTCGACTTCAAAGGCCCGTCACTTATGGTAGACACTGCCTGTTCGGGCAGTTTCACTGCTTTCAACCTGGCTATGAATGATTTGCTCCTGGGTAAATATGTTTCTTTATATCGCTTAATAAAAAAATGTATAAAAGGTGATCAGGCACAACCATATGGAATAAATTCCTACTGAATACCTACAGATTGCCATTTACTTCTCAGTCACTTATTATAGTTTTGGAGGCTTTCGGTCAAATAAGATCTTGAATTTTTGAAACATTAATAAATCCAAAGAAATCCCACTGAAAATCATGAGGAAATTTTGGCCCAACCCATTCAGTATCCATATTATTGATTCTAAATTTGATTCTGATCTTTGTTTAATCGACTTAAGGGCGCACTGACTACGCCATAGTCGGTGGCAGTCATATGGTTTTGGAGCCGCATATTATTCAAGGTCAACAGGAGGCAGGCATTTGTTCACCCAGGGGTGTGTCAGCTATACTAGACCAAAGTGCAGATGGTTATGTCAAAGGGGAATCAGTGGTAACTGTTCTGTTGCAGAGGAAGTCCAACGCAAAGCGCGTTTACGGCCGAGTCTTGTCATCTCGTGTCAACTCTGACGGCAAGAAAACTGTCGGAATGTTCTTCCCGTCCACTGAAGCCCAGGAGGAACTGATGGTAATGTCGTATAAAGAGGCGAATATCGATCCTTTGAAACTGACTTACCTGGAAGGACATTGCACCGGCACCCGGGTTAGTGATGATTAGAGCTTAAAATAAAAGAGGATATAAATCTCGCTCATGATTTTAATTGTCGGAAAGTTCAGACTAGAGTTGAATTATAGCTGAAAACCAGATTAGATTTAAACCCAAATTAAAGTAAATGAAAAGAAATTCTCAATTGTAAATTATGTTGTTAGGCCTCAGCGGTAACGTCGAGGTCATATTTTAACAATGAGTGAAACAGTTATTAAACAATGAGTTAATAAGGGCTGATTAGATGAATGAACTCTAGTCTGAATTCGCCAATAATCAAATGCTAGCAACCACCCTTTTATCCCCTTTTGTTTTAAGCTCTAGTGATGATTCGCTATATTATTCAATTTGAAACTATCACATAATTTGTTTCCTTCGGTTCACAGATTGGAGATCCACAAGAGGTGATGGCTATATACAGGGCTTATGTGGAACATCCAAAAAGAACGGAAATACTACCCCTGGGTCTTTTGAAGAGTAATGTGGGTCACTCGGAGGGGGCGTCTGGTGTGTCGAGTCTCGTGAAAGTAATCATTTCGTATGAAAACGAATGCATTCCTAAGAATATGAATCTCACGGAAGTGAAAGACGAGTGCAAACAGTATTGTCCGCCACTGTATCCGCTCACTGAGAATATGGTATATACCCCGGGTATGGCTGCGATCAATAATTTTGGTATTGGAGGTGTGAACGCACACCTGATAATTGAGCCGAACTATAAGCTATCGGACGGGCATTGTCTGGAAATCGCCGAAACTATTCCCCGAATTGTCAACATTTGCGGCCGAACTGAGGACTCGATTAAATATGTGTTTGATTTCATTCAAAACAATCCCAAGAAAATCACAAAAGATTTTTTGGCCCTTTTGTCCGACACTATGAAAATTGAGCCCCACATCAATTCATCTGGTTTTCCATTCAGAGGTTTGAAAACAATGTTTTGTCTAAAACTCAAATAAAGTTAATTAATATTTATTCTGAACTTTAGGTTCACTTATAATAAAGAAATTGAATGAAGAGAACAATGAAATTAATTACGAATATAAGAGACAGTATTCGCTGACTTACAACAAAACCTTACGACCCGTTTGGTTCCTATTCCCCGGTTTGGGCGGACAATGGCCTGCAATGGCTAAGGCTTTGATGCCAATCAAGATATTCGCCGATAAAGTGGAAGAATGTCATCAAATACTCAATGAGTTTGGAATCGATTTAAAGTATTTGCTATTATCTGAAGACAAGACAGCAATCGCTTCAATGACTTCCAAATTCTGTTCGACGACTGCTATAGAAATAGCTTTGTTTGAAGTCATGAAAGCACTGAACATAAGAGCCGACGGAATAATCGGTCACTCGTTCGGAGAGATAGCCTGTGCTTACGCTGACGGATGTCTGACCACTAGAGAGGCACTGGTAGTTGTGTACTATAGGGGATTTTGTACTGAAAATAACAAAGACATACCCCGGGGTATAATGGCTGTGGTCGGGCTTACAAAGGTTGCGGCGAAGAAGTTGTGTCCGAAAGGCGTATACGTTGTCTGTAATAATGCGAAGGACTCAGTCGTCTGTTCCGGTTAGAAGTTTTTGTAATATATTCTATAAATCCTTTTATATTTTCCAAACTGTTCCAGCACCCAGATAAAATTACTATACAATTTTTGTTAATAATAGACCCTGCATACATTAATGGCTTAATTTAGAATTAACGAATATTTTCACGAATTACTAAACTACTCACTAATTCACTGTAAATAACGAAATTGTCTGGGTAGAGTCAAGTTTTACAATGGTCCATTTAATTATCTGACCCACACAATTTTCCTTCCCCCAGCTTTGAATCATTAGAGTATAATATAAACCAATTTATTATTTATTTGCCAATAGTTCTGATGATTATTAAAGACTATAAGTATTTATAAGCACTTCATAAGCAACGGATAGAACAGTAGTTTTGATGATTTAATTATAACTTTATATTCGGTTGCATTTTATGTATATTTCAAAAATGATTTCATAATTTAGACATAAATTTTAATTTTTTTATTCTATTCTCAGGTCTTGAGAAGAAAATGAAAGAACTTATGGACTCACTGAAAGCTAAAGACATTTTCGTCCGTCAGTTGGACAGCAGTGGTATTGCATATCATAGCGAATATCTGTTGCCATCGAAGGAACAGATGACGGAAGAGATCAAAATGCATTTACCAGAACCTCGACTCAGATCCAAGAATTGGATTTCTACGTGTGTTCTGGATATAGAACCCGAGGAAGCGCTCAAATATGCTTCGGCTGAATATTTTGTGCACAACCTCTTGAGTCCGGTTCACTTTTACGACAGACTAAAAGAATTGCCTTCCGATTCGATTGTACTTGAGTTGAGTCCTCACTCAGTGTTCGGCAAAATAATTAACGAGTCGTTAGAATCGGCTTCTTATGTGTCGGTACTTAAGAAGGACTCAAA
>JAQIWA010001635.1:0-17108 GCA_034693305.1 Eueremaeus valkanovi | reverse complement strand
ACGTACTGGTTGCCCGTTAAGTCTGTGGAACAGGACCCTAAGGTCTTTACAGATAAACATAGCTTCTGTACTATTTTCGAAATTTCGAGTACTAAAAATATCGCTCAAAAAACTTAGTTTGAAAATAAGGACGTTTTGAAAAGTGAAGACAAGTTTTGAAAGTGAGGACGTCTTGAAAAGTGAGGACGTCTTGAAAAGTGAGGACGTCTTGAAAATAAGGACAAGTTTTGAAAAGTGAAGACAAGTTTTGAAAATTGAGGACGTTTTGAAAAGTGAGGACAAGTTTTGAAAAGTGAGGACGTTTTGAAAAGTGAGGACGTTTTGAAAAAGTGAGTACAAGTTTTGAAAAAGTGAGGACGTTTTGAAAAAGTGAGGACAAGTTTTGAAAGAGGAATAGAAAAAAAAGTTGAAAAAAAGTTTTACTGTTGAGGACAGGAATAGTGGGAAAAGGACAGAAAGAACAGGTTTTAGTGTATAAGGATAGTAGAGAAGAGAAGAGTGTTAGTGTTGAGTGTTTGTGATCTAATGATGTGTATGTGTATGTGTATGTGTGCTATGTATGCTCTATTCGCTGCGCTATACACTTGTACAGAACTCCGCGCGAATGGCCTATACTGCTATACTAGTATGCAGTAGCATTCCATTGCATAGCGCTTCTCTCCCTATGCAGCGGCCAACAGTGCAATGCACAGTGCACAGAGAACTTCTCTCCCCTGAGGCTATAATAACGGCCACCTGTGCTATAGTATATACTCTGGTATATACTATTGCTATACATATAGTTATAGCAATAGATATTACTCTTTTATTTTTTTTAATTAATTAATTAATTAAAAAAGGGTTATAAAAAGGGTTATGGCGGGTCTGGTTCCTCTATACCACTACTCACATTATGGGTCGAATAGAGAAGAAATCTCTTCTTTATTATAATCCTAAGACTTCTTAAAAAACTTCGCACTGTTTTGCAAATCAGTTCAGTTCAGTGATGGCCAGACTTAGCAAAACGTGTTAAGTCAAGTCAAGCCAAGTCTTCCGATTATTAATTGATTTACAAATTAGTAAATTCGTTGAAATTTTTCACATTCTTTAAAATCATTCATCGAATTGGTCTTAAAATTTAAAGACATATTCTAACGCAGATCATATTTATTTAGTTATTGATATTTCTATAAATATTTGCATTATTTGTTCATCACTGAAATGATGCCATTTTTGATATACCGGTAATATAATACAAAATCCAGAACCATATGGATTGAATGGATTCCCAAATGCTATGATAATATATACGGTATATGCACATCCCATGTGCAAGGTCCAAAATATCTGGTTGGTGTCGAATTTTTTTTCCAAAATTGTTGTGGGGATACCTAAACTCAACAAAGGTAAACCTAGGGGCAGAACCCTTTGGAAAAAGGCTACTTCAAAATGATCATTTCAAAACTACGGGGGTATTTTGTCTAGCGCTTGCGCATCTTAATATAAATATGCATTGCATGCAATGCAGAACCTATTGTAACCTCCTTTTCATGATTTCAACAGATTTTCTATTTCAAGATAAATGTGAATCAAATTCAGTTCTACTCTATTATTGTTTTAAACGAGTTGTGCAGACAAAGCGTTTTCTACTTTTTAAACTTCACTCAACTGTAGAATTCTTGACCGGCAAATATATAATCAAGTTAGTTTTTTAGTCTCACGATTCGTCAGATCAAATATAAACATATGTTTTATGGCTGACTGCGAGTCCAACATATTTAGAGTAATCTCTTCTTTACTTACTTTACTGTACTCTGAATTCGCATAAACTGAGGACAAAATTATTCGCAAACATATTCTTTAAGCCCTATTGGGTTTGATGTTGAGAACTCAGCTCAACCAGTACATACTTGATTTATTTTAATTATATAATGTACTGGATCACAATTTCCATTAATCAATATAAAAATATATATTTGGCCGCCACTAATAAATCATCTATACTGCGTCATTGATTGATCAAGGCAAGTTTGTCGGCTTCCTATCAATAAAGCATAATTCTATGTCTCAAGACTCTGAACCATTGGGACAAATAAATTAATCTATTTGTGGTAGTACTCTGTAGAGCAGAAATTCTGGATAAGTTTGATTCATATAGTGCTGAATGCATTAGTACTCTACGATTAGGCCATCGATAACGCACTCTCTATTCTCAGCTAATTATACTTTTTTTTATTGGAAACTAAGAATTGATTGAATCCATTGGTATTTATGTCTGAATTTCATTAATATCACAGAAGTATCTGAAATATTCATATATTCGCAGACATTGGAGTCAACATTGAATTTATTGATTTTCTTTGTATTCAATGCTATTTTGATAAATATTTCTTATTCGGAGAAAAATGTGTCAATTATTCAATCATTTTCTGAACATAAAAAGTAAATATTTTTATGTTTGACTCCGAAGTCATTATAAAATGGATTTTATTATTCTTTGTCTCCTTCTGTGCATCCCTTGTCTCGCTTTAGATCAACTCGAGTGGACCTAAACTTTTAAAATACTTATTCATTTGGACGACAATAACGATAGGAAAGCGAATTATATTTGAATTTAACTAAAACTAATGTCTTGTTTCAAAAGAGTAATTGAAGTTTCAATAGATTTATCTTTCAACTGTCTGGCAATACTATTGATCTGGAGTCTTTTTAAACATTTTTTTGGTCGGAAGAGCTCATCAATTGATGGAATTTCACCAAAAAATTCTATACTCAAAATGTGTTCCAGTGCCTTTTTGGCATCCAATGCTGTTCTCCATTGAGATGCATAATGCTTAACCCATTGAGCCTTTGGAGAAAAGCATTCAGTGCTTAAAAAATGGCACTAGGACAAATAAGTGAAAGTTTTTCAACCAAATTCCATCAACTGAGAAGTACTTTCGACCAAAAAAAGGTTTACAAAGTATCATGGTGATATTTCTAACCAGTTAACTATTTGTGTTGAATTAATCCATGTAAATTACAAAAAAAATCTTAAAAAGTATTCGAAAAATCTTTGAAATTCCTGCAAATATTTGTTACAATTTTCTACAAAATAATAAATAATATCCAAAGCATTAAATAATTATATAACGACTCATAATATTTAATTCATTGCATGCGTTGAGACCAAGAAAATAGTTATTAATCTTCTGTACAATACTAATGGAAATTTTGAAATTCCGCTTCCGTTGTCTGCAATATATTTAATGTCTACTATTGTCTCGAATTTCATAGCATTTAAAAACAAAGAAAACACAAAGTTTTAAGATTCTGATTGTCGATCAATATTTGCAGTTCAGATATAACACTGACATCAATAGTATCAACGAAGTCTATTCTCTCAATTGATCCACACATGTCCTGACATAACTCAATCAATACATCAATTTATTGCAGATATTTTTGGCATCAATTATATAATATCATAACCAAAGTTCGGACTTTTCAGAGCAAATTAAAAGCGCGCACATGTTTCTGCTTGTTGACCTATTCAGACTAGAGTTGAATAATAACATAAAACCGTAGCCCTAATTCCGGATTCCGATTCTTCGGAACAAATATTGTTTTTGTTTAAAATGTTTGAAATAAAACATTTATTTTAGTGAAGGGTCCGAACTCTGATCATAACATATATTTGAGCTAAAGGGGCTTATACTGTATTAAGTTTGCTGTTTTTGATCAAGGTCATGTTTTTGTGAAGTAGAATATGTGAAATAAAAACAGTTTTAAAATGTATTTAAAAGTAATTAATTAGAAGTTCAGCCAAATAGAAGTTATGCGAGATTTTTGACTCACAACCTAATCAAATTCTTTAAGTAAGCTTGGATATTCTTCTTCATTTTTATCAAATTCAAATAATTTATGGGAAAATATAGTCCTGGGTGAAAATAAGCCATTATTTGCCTTTAATGGTTTGCATACATAATTAGTTTCAGTCAATCGATTCAATTTGAAGACTATTTAAAATATATTAAAATCACATTAAATTCAAAATCATTTTATAATTTAATTTTAATGTTTTGAAAATGAATTCCACGAAAAAATATTTTTTTTCCCAGATTTACATTAGTTTAATAAATGAATAATTAATAAAGTTTTATCATATGTTGAAATAATCAATACAGTATAATGAGGACATGGCTAACTTTATAAATTAGTCGACAATTCTCTATTGGCTATACAGTAGAGTAGTTTTGAAGTTAATTTGTGAATATAAGTCTTGAAACAAGAATTTAATTAATTGCTTATATATTTTATACGACTGTAAGTTGTGTTACGTTGTTGTCAGACATCTCGACATAATTGAGTGCAAATCGATTATCATTATTGTTATGAACCGAATGAAGACTTATCCGATCGCAGGACTCGTTTCGCGAAACTCTGTTTTGTTGTAACGAATCGTTTCTATCATTACGTGTCGTCTGAACTACTGTGCACTTAAACACACTTTTTATTCTTCTTCTGAATCTCTGATTGAGCCAGCAATAGATGAATGGGCTGTAACTGATACTAAGAAAGACATAACAAATACATTGAATTAGTTTTCAAATCATTAAAACCGTTTCCAATCAAATCCCAATACAGAAGACTTTATATAAGAAAAAGTAGTAATAAATGTATAAA
Source organism: Eueremaeus valkanovi (assembly GCA_034693305.1). Lineage (NCBI taxonomy): Eukaryota > Metazoa > Arthropoda > Arachnida > Sarcoptiformes > Eremaeidae > Eueremaeus > Eueremaeus valkanovi. The sequence goes on along the minus strand of JAQIWA010001635.1, from coordinate 12,464 downwards.
TAATATAAATTCTATTCTCTTTATATATTTTCTCTGTTTTCATATGAGATAATAAGGCTCCGGGTGCATTAGTGTGAAAACTTTATTAACAGTAAACTCACTGATATCTTTTGCAAGATAAATTTAATTACATTTTCAATTTTATATACGTTATCTGCAATTGTTTTCACTTTTGTGCACATATTTAGATTGAATGTTAATATTTTGTTTGTGTTCACAGAATATTCTGTTTCTAAGAATCAATTTAATTAATGTCATTCTTATATCTCTTATTCATTTCATTTTTTTCAAATACTGTACTTACAGTACATTATTAATATTTTATAGGTTCTGAATCATTCATTTATTCCAATAAGCCAGGGCAAATTCAAAGAATAATGTGGGTGGATTTGCTATTGCAAAAGAAGATTTTGTTTTATGTCGTATTAATAGTAGTGTCTGAAAAAAATTGGTTAAACTTTTTTTTTATAATTAACTTATTATTTCATTAGTCCTAAGAATATAGTTATTAATGTTATAAAAGACATAATATATTCATAAGAACTGTATGTATTCATGAATATTAATGGTTTTAATTAAGTTTAATTAAATGATTAATGAATCCAGAAATAGAGAGTGAGATGCATTAGATAAAATAACCTGGCTAGATCAGGCACCCAACACAAACCTCGGTTAAGTTTAATAAATTGTCGAAATTCACAATTTATTTACATTATGGAAAATTTGTCTAATTTTATCCGGTTTATTGCTAGAACATAGTCCAAGTGAACGAATGAATGAAAACAACAAAATTCTTATCAAATGGTTTGATATAATCGGGACCTAACTATCTGATAGCAAATGAAGATTTCATTTTTTTTCGGCATTATTTTACGGCTCATAAGTAACAGAGTATTAGTGTCTCGTTTGTGTGCACTGCTTATCACTAAGTTAACAGTGATCACTAATCAGTGTCCAATTGCTTGGAAGGATCAATCAACAAAGCTCAATCTTAAGTAATGTCAGGTATGCCCATATAAGGCATAGAATAAGTGCATGGCTTAAACGAAAATATAATCTAATTTAAAGTAAAATGAGATGAATTATAATTTTATAAAAGACTCGAATTTACATATTCAATAACAAGCACGAACGTTATTACCAGCTAGGATACATTAGAACTATTGGTGATATTTTGAGAACATAAGCATTAGAAGATATAAGGGTCAATTAGTATTCATAATTACAGTATTTACAAAGCGTTAGCTGTACTGGCAATGAGAGACATTGTTTTGAAATTTTTGAAAATGTAAAAATCAGTGTAAATTTGAAAATTTTTGCAACAATTGTGCATGGACAAACAGACGGACGGACAGGTTCTCACGAACATAAGGACTTAAAACTTAATTTATATTAAAGTCATTTCTGTTTTTGAATTTGACATAATATGAAAAAAGATTAAATAAAAAGAATATTCTGACATAAGTTGATACAATGCACATATACTGCAATATTAAAGTCAAATAATATTGTATTCAATTTGTTTGCCTTCTTCTCTGCTTTGCATACAAAACACATGTGAATTACATTTGAAAAGAGAGAATAAAATTGCTTTAAATCTCTATTCAATTGATTCACATTTATTTATATTTCTCAGAATTACAAAAAATCTTATTATTCGTAAAAGCAGACATGCACGTTATCTATGGCAGCCAGGTCAATGCAATACTAATAAGTACCATTCTTTAGGTTCACTAATATTTTTTATTTAAAATTGCTGCTAAAAACAGACCAGTGCTCTATTTATCACAGTAGAGAATGATACTGTATTGAATATAGAGACATAATGCTCATTCATATTTCACCCTGACTATCCTTCAGAATATCTCTTCAAATTGGAAAATGCTCTGGTCACAATACTAGCTCTATGATTATACTGTTTTTATGGCCATCTTTTCATTAGCTTTGCATTGATGTTAATATTATAGACCCGTATTGTATAAAACAATTATATTTATTTGCAAATTAAACACTTTTATTGTGAAATTCATTCGTTCAAACATTGATGTACCCAACAATACAGTATACAGTAGTCTAGCCCAGGGAGGGATGATAGTTTAAAAAAGAGTTGAAATTTATGCTGAACTCTTAAAAGGTTCTTAACTCAAGATCACTCATATTCAGGAAAACTGTTATTATTATTAAATATTGTTTGCAAACCAACTAATAATTAGAGTATTTTGTGAGTCAATTGTATTCATTGAATAAAGGATTCATTGGAAGTCATTTCAATATCAATTATATTATTCGCACTCAAACTTCATCTTCTTAGTCATGTCTTATTTTTTAGCTTTCTATGAATAGATTTGTAAACAGATTAATAATGAAAGCATACATACTGTCAGTATACTGTCACTTATGGCCACTCTTGCTATACAGGATATTTATGTTATTAATATTTATAGAGCTCTTGGACACTTAAAATGAGTCGAATTAATTTTAATATTCTAGAAGTTTAATCATTACTTTGATTGTTCCATAATGAATATCTTGGTGAAAAAAGAGATTCTAATAAGATTACTCAAATGTACTTGCTCATTTATAATCATATTATATGAAGTTGGGTTAGTTTTATGTATACTTTAATACAATTACTCAAAAGATATACAGATCTGTAATATTAATACTTATATTAAGTCAACCTCTTGTATCTCAAATGCACACTTCAAATGTGTCGACATTTCTCTATAAATAGTATATTAATAATGTATTATAGAGATGCGCAAGGGGGGTAATGCTCAAATACCCCCATGCCATTCGTAAGTAGAGTCGACCCATCCCGTCATGACTTGTACAAAATTCACCAAATTCTGCTCAAACGAACTAGTTAAGTTATTTACTTTGCATAAAGAATCTGTACTGAATTCTTAAGTTCTCTTTAATATGGATTCATTGCTAATGCAATGATTGGAGCATAAGCTTAACGTTATGCCTAATTTATGGCTGCAATCAATGCAAACCATTCTTCAAAATAATCTTTCGCTTCATTCGATTGTTCGCTCAAATGATTTATAGCCAAATCGACTGCTCTTTGATCTCAATAAAGTGGTCGACCACTGATCCGACTCTCAATGACACATACAGTCGGTAACAGTTAGAAATAAAGTTGCAAACAAGCAATTTAGAAATATATTTGATTACCCATGTCATTTTATATTAATTCATAAAAACTTCATTCAGGGTATGGATTCGAAGCTCTCATTCTTGTGAACCTCCAAAAGATTTAATCAATTTTGTATTTTTATACAAAACTCATATCAATTGAATAGAATTGATGGACAATAGTATCAAAGGAATAGATGAATATTTTTTCCATTGGTTCGCAAATGTCTCACAAGTGTAACATTGAATGCGTTTATCAGACCGTCTGTTCAGTTAAGGCATATTTCACTCACAAATGTGTACGCATTTAGCGGATTGGTCTGATAAAAAGCAACCTGGTATACTAAAGACTAGCTTCATAGCGGCTCCAATTATCGAACTTTGAGAGTCAGACGAAAACTTGGAGCTTAACTCACCCGTATAACAATTTATAGCTAGTACCAGTTTCAATTGGAATCCATAGAATTGGCAAGCTGCAATTCCTATTTACTGTAGAGAGAAGAGATGAGAAACAAATAAATATAGCATAACATACCTGTTCCTGCACCAACCCCTTTTTTCGTGTCATTACAGGAGGTAATTTCGTGCCAGGCTGGAATTACAGGCAGGCCTAGGGTGTCGGTGAAGGCAATGCTACGTTTCTGAGACAGGGGCAGACTTCAAAACTGACGGTGCAGGACAGGTGACGGGCCCATCGCAACCAACAAATCTTGGACAGTCTCGAACTGCAGCTCTCCAGCTGAAAGTCGTGCGCTCTAACCAGTGAGCTATTGTAGCGTTCATACAAATAAATACTTATAAATTAATTCAATTTTTTATCTTTTTTTTTGTATTTACGGATTCATATCAGAAAAGAAATAAACAAAAAAACCCTAACTTTTGCCTATTTTATACTCTGTTGCGTAACTTATTTTTCCTATGAAAGCCTCCTGGCCATCCTTTGAAGAATAGGACTTCTATTATATTAGTGCTATAATATGAATGCTTTGGACGAATAACATGTTTTGAATTGATTCTCAACTGAATTAGACGTGTATTGAATGCAATAGCAGTTCCAATGCATTAGAATTATTGAACAGATTTGACAAAACTGATCAGTGTTTGTCTCATCCGACAGCTATAATAAAAAAGTATTCTCATTGCTTGAGATGATAAGTGCAATAATTTTTTGCGCTTCAAAGTGCAAGTTGTTTGTGCAAGGTAATTCATATCAATTACAAGGTCAACGAAGAGTGGCTTAATTTGAATAATATTTGCAAAACGCGAACTCAATGTCAGGGTTTGGCTCTTAATTAGCGCCAAATCTCATTTGAAAAAGGACAATTAGCTTCAAGCCGCAGGGGTTAGAACTATATCTTTCTTCATTATGTTTGATACCAGACTTATACCAAGCAGAAAACCATTATTAATTTTTTTTATAACAGACAAATCTGATGAATTCAAAGCTCACAATAAGTGCTCTCAAATCCATTTATATTAATAGGTTTTCAATGGTTTACAGATTTAGTTTGAATTCTGCTATTCATTTCATTTGTAGCGAAATCTATAATAATTATAGAATAATAGAATAATTCAAATATTTTCACCAAATAATTAGTGTTTTCTCATTAATCTCTAATTAGAGCTCAATTTTTGCATTAATTGCTTGAGTATTGAATTGAATATAAGATAACAAAATTGAATTCTTATCTGCATTGGACAGTCATTGTAGTATTTTGAACCTGGATTATGTCCTATTTACACCTCTCTATCGTTTAAAGTTGAAAGAGTACTTTTATTTTTGTTCAGCTCTTGTTCTCATTCAGTTCACTCGAATAAATCTTAATTCAAATGCTTTTCGTTCAGAAGAACAATATTGAGTGAATGAATGGATGACTTGAATTCAGATTAGGCTAAAACTAAAGTCATGTTTGAATCCAATATTCAATTCCTTTATTTATTTCAATCGGATTCACAATTTTTGTTATAAATCAGTTAATATTAAAATGATTCGGCTCAAATACTTTTGTTGTCAGGGCAAATTTCCCGGACAACTAAGCAAAAATTTCTGATCATATTTTCATCTATATATATATCCCAAATTGACCAATCGCATTTTAGCCAATCGATTCAGTATTATATGAATAAATATAAGAATATTCTCTAAAAATATATAATCTCAAAAACTTGTCCGAACCTATAACATGTAGTTTAGACTAAAATACAGTATTTCAGAGAATATAAAATATGAATCGATATATCACTTCATTCGCCGGAATTTGAAAGTATATTCATATCAATTGCAAAATCCTTTTACAGTATTTTCTTTTTGAATATTTTTAAATTCATATTCAATATAATGTTTACTTTTGAGTGATTTTCAAAGAATATAAGTTGAATGCAAAGCAATAGAATGACACGATTTGTTACACTTCTATTCACATCGTTTTCTTAATCCAGTTTCATCTTTGATACCTCAGACTGGGATGTACAAGCTAGTATTATTGAAGTCAGTATTCTTAAATGCTTTCATGTGTGCAAAGACACAACTTTTCATTGAGTGACTTCACTGTATAACTGACGCACTGATTGGCAGAGATGACTATTTTAGTTATTAATCAGCAATATTTTGTCTGATGTGGGCATCTCTGCAAATCAGTGCAACACTCGTACAATCATTTAATGAAAGGTTGTGTCAGTTCACAGATGAAAGCTAATGAGAAGATTGATTATAAATATTAATTGAATAATGAGCATATTATTAATATGAGCTTGCACAAGCAAACAAGGCTTATATTAGCGATTCTGAAGTGACTAAAATAGCGATTAAAGTAGGGATGTGCAAGGGGGGGTATAGACCAAATACCCCCCCTGAGTTAGAGATTTGGCAAAATACCCCCCCCCTGAGTTTTTGAAAAAAAGCCGAGTTATACCCCTCTGCTATAATAGCAGAGCGAGTCGAGATTGCAGACACAACAATACCTGTACTCTGCTCTGTCGATGAGAAGGCTTAAAAATTTATGCTCTACAGTCCTGTGCATACAATTCATTCAATTATGAATATATTGTCTATATTTGTATATTAGCTGTCAATCACTATATTCTGCTTTTTCTGTTCATTTCTTCATTGAACTTAACTTTCGTTTTGTATCACTTAATGTTTGGACACATTTTTTAAGATTAAAGATTAAGCGAACAAATAATCTTCTATTCATTCATTACTAATGTTTAGTAATGCGAATAAAATTTTAACACTGGTATAATCAGTAAAGACGGGCTATTTATAATGTATTATATTTTTTGTATAAAACTCCTGAAACTAATTAAAAATGAATGAAAATAATTGCAAAACATATCTCACGAATCAAAGAATTGATTACAAACATAGAATTTGTGACAAAATTTTATTTAAATAAACTAATTAATACATTCCGACATAATTTTAAAAAAGTGATCATTGATCATGCTTGTTTATTGAATTGATCTTAGACTGGGTCGTTTTAATTGGTCTGATCCATGAGATGATGTCATTTATACATTTGTTATCTTATTTGTGTCGACATTATTAATAGCAAATCGATTATCATTATTGTTATGAACCGAATGAAGACTAATCCGATCGCAGGACTCGTTTCGCGGAACTCTGTTTTGTTGTAACGAATCGTTTCTAACAGTACTTGTCGTCTGAACTGCTCTACAATTGAAAAGTCTTTTTATTTTTTTTCTGAAGTCTTCATTGAGCCAGCAATAGATGAATGGGTTGTAACTGTAATCAATCCAAAGTATTAACGAATTAATTCATTCAATAGTTGTTTGTATGAGAATTACACTATTATTATAATATATTCACCAATTGATTAAATATTTTTATATACGGTATAATAAAATGTAAGCAGAGATCAGATTTGCTATTAGACTGACCATTGATTCGCTTATTTCTCCGAAACATTCAATTGATTCATATATCAAATACAGGTAAAACTTGAGAAATTAAACTAGATGCATCTTTGCTCACCTGCATCTACATAATTTTTAACACAAAAATGAACTTTATTTTTTATTGAGTTGATTGATCCTATTTATAAATAACACACAAATACTATTGTTGCCCCACAGGTGGCAACACACCTGAATCGCACCTATAAATAGGGCGGTTTGGCCGACATTTTTCTCACTCAATGCAATCCAATCCTTTGTCTTGTGTTCTCACACACATTGAACCAATTTTTTTAATTTTTTTGAATAAATGTTTTAGATTTTGAATTGTGTTTGCATTCATTCCTTCATTCAAGACATCCCTTTCCTCTCACGGAAACCCTTTCTCATTGTTGGCCACAACCTGGGCAACAATATATATTGTCCATCAAATCAATAAAACGTTTCTATCAATACATTTCTGTAGACATTATTTATTATATAATTAACTTAGTAAAGAAATGAACAGAATTTAAGCATGCTTATCCTGCTTACACTGGTACATTACAGTATATGAAAATGTTCTAAAATTGCTTGAATATGAATAATTCAATTCCGCCGAAATTCTTTAACACTATTCCAGAATTGGCCCTGGGCACAAAAGTTATGTAGGAGGGTATTCTTGCCCACTGAAAGGCCAGGTAATGTTTTATCGATCATGTTTGGACATTGGATCACTTGATTACCGACTGTGAGTCTTGTTTTATATGCAAGAATCGATTTATGAGTTCAGATTAACAATAATAATAATACAGATGTAGTGAAAATAGTGAACAATTAATTTGTGACTTTCCACTGATTATGTTTACTAGTATTTGCAGGCAAGCCTTGAACTGAACTCAGAGACTCAATCAAAATAATAATAATTATTGAATTGACTTTGAGTATAGAGATTGCATTCCTCGAGCACTCCTCACACGAGTAACAACTTATCTGAAGAATATTTGTTTTCAGTTTTATTAATATTAGTTTCAATAATACTATTAGTATTGAATGCATTGCAAAGAAAAACACATTCCGTAATACCAATTGAATTAATAATATTATAATTATTTTATTAATTAATTAATATTAATGAATAAAAGTTAGTCTTATTATAAATAATTGAATTTTATTTAAATTATTATTCTTTACATACATTTTGTCCGAATTAACAAAGAATTTTAAAAATATTTATTTGATTTAAACATAACTTCATTTAATTTTTTTATTACTGTATAACAAAACTATAATGATCAAGATTAATTATTTGTACAGTACTGTAACAGTGTTTGTATTTGTACAGTATATTTGTTTTTATATAACTTTTAATGAATTTTTGAAATTTCATTAATTATGTTAACGTTTTTTTTATATTTCAAGAGAATTGAAAAATTTAGAAAATAATTAACTTTCGCTCAAAATATTTTGAAGCACTTAATTGATAGCCGATTGGCTTAACATTTATAACATTTAGCATTTCGGGGAATTATTAACAGTTTTGTGAATTTTTATACTCCGATGAATTGATTCGTTAAAGAAATGATAAATTGTTTATTATATGAAAATATTTTTTTAATAATTATTACTTTTAGACCACAACTAAAGTTTCAATTTTACAGAGATGCGAACCTAGATGATTCTAACTTGTGGCTGGTCATATTTAAATTGAATTTCTTAGACCTAGAATTTGAAAATTATAAAATAGTTTAATATCTAATATTTGAATCGATAGGGTATTCACCCATTCTTTCGCTACACTGTTCAGGTCTAACAACCAATTTCCGCAATTCTGTATATTTATTGTATATATAATATAAGTAGACTATAAATGTGTTGACTATTTCTGAAAGTAACCAGTACTGTAGTATATTATAACAAGTAGTAACGAATATATTAGTTGTGCTGGATATATGAGACAATATTCCTTTCATAATGAAAGAGCAAAATATTTCTCACATTTTATTGATTACAAACATATTTGAATACACAATAAATATGATCTTATCGTTCATATCCTACTCATAATTGTTGTAATGGAAAGATATCTATGACTTGATTATGACATATATTACACAATCGGCCAAAATCTCCCAAAAAATTATTTTCCAAATGCATGCTGGCTCAAAAATTTCATATTGTCCGCTATATTCATATCTATTTCTCAATCGCACAGGCAACTTCTAAAATGAGTTCATACAATAGACGAACCGGGCCATTTTCTATTCCATACTATACTATAAAAGTATTTTATAAAACATATAAATCTGGGAATAAATCAAAGAAACATTCGATCCATTAAGTGGTTTATGAAAGTTCAAGGTTTGCTTAAGTCGGCCAAAGTAAGACAGCCAGTCAGCCAGTTAGCCAGTTAGTCTTTTGAAATGTACTGAATTAATGACGGATACGATTTTCAATAAATTGAAAGGTCTTAACACAAATTAAGTGATTATGACTTGACGTAAAACTTAATCTACAAAAAAAAAGATTTGACTTTCATTTTTCAGACATAATTTGATTTATATTTCAGAACTTGAGAGTAAAATATATTGAAAATTATGAAACAGTCTTAAAATTATTATCAAATATTCAAAACTCCAGAGAATTCTTGTTAAGCAACAAAATAAAGCTCAGTATTCATTGAATTAAGGCTTTAATTATAGATTTTTATTGGATAACAACAAAACTACCTTTGGTTTGTAAGCAGGGATGATCAGATGAAATACAATTTGGAAGACTAATCTGGATCAAATTGTTATATACAGATATAAGTTTACATTAAATAGTTATGAAATGTCATAAATGTTGAGAACTTTTGATTTCAAACAAAAAATTTTTGTTGGATTAAAAGCTAACAAGAAATTGGCTAAACGTATATTCTGACGATCACAGTATGAACAAGGTTCTATTTGACTTCGCACTTCTAATCAACTCATTTTGAAGGAAGATATTGTTTAGCAAATCTATTCCTGCAATACATTCAAAATAATGAATAGCTATAAATGCATTGCAGATAAGACTGCTTTCCAGTGAATCTGAGACCAAATGCTATGATTTGTGATAAAAATTCATTGTCAGAGCTCTACACAAATGTACAGTACATTCAGTTTTGCTGCGATCTAATAAACAAATAAATAAATAAGTGTGCCTGCACTCAACCTCTATATATTAATTAACCGAGGTGGACAGAGGCAATCTGATGGGGCGAATCTGCTTTTCTGTGAAGAAATGTATTCAATATATATTTAGATAAATTAATAATATGTTTTCTAATCCAATCAGATTTTGACCACTACTCAAATCTTATTTGTTTCCATTTTTTTTTATATATTCTAGTCTTACAAATCAGATATGTTTTTATCATAACATTTAGTTTCGTACATAAGAACTGATTTACACAATAAACTGTAGGTTTGATTAGAATTTAAAAAATGGGTAAAGTTTTCATTGAAGCCGACGCTTGAAATGACCGGCGACTGGACTGTTGTCTCTGAATAGAGCCTCCGTTTCGTATGTAAAAGAATCGTCGCTTCAATAACTCGAATACACTTTTCTTGAGTGTCGTAATGGACAGTATGAATATGCCCTGACATGAGAGGAACAGTTGAGCGAAGTATTGAAACCAGATCTCGCAGACAAAGCTGGATATAAAGCCAATAATCCAAGCGATGCCCAGAAATATAGCCAACTTGAATGACCAGAGGAACCTCTCCCTGAATGTGGCCTTATTGGCGATCTCTGTTTCGCCGGTAATTCTGTTCAGTTTTTTCATTGTTTTAGCAAAAAATATAATATTTATGAACAATATTAAACAACAGGGTATAGTAGCCCAGACCACTATAGAGAATAGTTGACTCAGGCCGCACACCACATGTCCGTACATAGGCTTAATGGGTAGATCACTGGTCACACTGAAGTCTATGGTGACAGCGATGCCGACGATAAGGGCCGGTGTTATCCACGAATATATACTGTATTTGATGAACAGAGAAGTGCGTCTGTGATAGCCTTAAAGCCAATAGACATTTCAAAATCAATATTAATATTAATATTAAGTTTTGTGTAACAAATCAAAAATCGTGTATAATATAAAAACGTTTATTAATAATCTTTATTCAGTATTCCATCAACCAATTGGGTAAGTTTTATAATGTCAAGTTCAAATATGATGTGGAATAGGTATCAAAAAATTCAAATTCTAATAAATATTTTCATTTACCTATTCGTACCGTATTATCAATTTTAATGCTAAATAAATATTTGTGTTCCATATTTAAACTGCATACAGTATAAAGCTATACAGTTTTAAACTGTATTCATAAATAGAGACTGGGTCAAATTTGTATTTCCTAAGACACCATTTATTATATTATTCTTCAATCTATTATTTTTATTCGCACTTTCTTTAGCTTTTGAGTCGGAAAAAGATGACTAAACAGCGGCAGCCATAAGATTCAAATTGCTCTTGAATAAAATCTTGTAATTTATGAGTTGGGCGGAAAAGTTCTGAATAAAACTTGAGAACAAATCACAAAAAAACGATATCATTTTTGCATTCTTTTCAACCAAACTCTCGATTACAGGTAAATTGAAAATTCACTGGAATAGTAGTGAATAATCTGTTCATTGGTTTGTTTAATTTTGTACTATTAGTGCATACAATAACTCATTAGTATTTTCACCCCTCTCACTCTGCATTTATCATCATGTTACATTTGTTGAACCCGATCACATTGCTATATATTTAGTTACTATAAACGCTATCCTTAATGCCCTCTAAATATGCTTGCTGGGAATAATCTTTGCTGAACAGGTATCGAAAGTTAGCAAAGCTTAGAATTTCAAGCATATTCTTGTGGTTACCGGTTTATATAACAGATAATTGTACCAGGAGCACTCTGTATCCAATTATTTATTTAATTTTTATTACATTAAATTTCAGACTCAAGAAAATTGTTTGAAGTGGAAGCATATTGTGCCTTGTTAAAATATAGACTTTCGAAAAAGTGATGAAAAACATTAAGATTGCAAACTTATAAATAGGAACTAAGTGAACTAGCTCTTATTTATAAGTTAAAACGACGTCCACAAAAATAATTGATTTGAAAATATTTTATATTTGTTTTGTTATCTGATATTCAATTAAAGAAGAGTTGGTTTTCAATCTTGTTTTCACTGTTCATATGATAGCCCACTCCTTGTCTGTAAATTTTAGTCCTTTATATTTCTTGTATTTTTTTTATTTCTTAGCATTACTTATAATTGCATTAAACATACAGTGCAAGTTTTATATCCCGGTCGATTTAAATTGGCTCGCAAATAAAAACTACAGGGGGTATAATATTGAAGTTGGTCTTAATTGAAAGAGGGATAGTGGGGGTTTGATAAAA
>JAQIWA010001634.1:0-17109 GCA_034693305.1 Eueremaeus valkanovi | reverse complement strand
CCTGAGTTTTGGCCAAAAATCCGCCATTTTACCCCCCTCTATACCCCCCCTGAGTCGGCCGACCTTGGGCATCCCTAGGTATAGTATAGTATAGTATATGTGCCGTTCAATTAGTGCGCACATCAATGCTTTCGTCATTAAGTCGGGACATTATAATTCAGTTGTATTCCCTAACAGTGCACTCAACTATACTAAAGAATATTCTGGTGCCCGGAATATACAGTGTTATACTATAGTAGTTTTACCTGTGCAGTTTGGTTGACTAAGTAATACCTAAGTACTATATTTTGATGCAATTCAGTCATAAATTTATATACTTTTATGTAATATAAAGTTGAGATAAGTTTCGCTTAATATATATATATATATCGATTCGTCTCATAAATAAATATGAAAACAATTGATATATAAATAATACATATTATAGACAACAAAAAAGCATTATTTCAGTTATTTTTGTCCTTATTTTACATAATTGTTGAGTGATTTTACGGCAAATAAAAATAAATATCAAAGTCTTACTAAAACTCAAAGTCCTTCCAATCGCCCCAAAAGACTATATTTAATACAGTTAAATGGTAGATCCTGTCTTCAAATTATCAACACTGAGAACACCTAGATGGAAGTTCTCGATAAGTGTTCTATAGAGCAATTTTAATGTATTAGAATCAATCAGTATTGCCATGGATTGACCCATGAACAAATTCATAATCAACCTGCTTATTTTCCTAACTCTTAACAGTATTTATTTAATTAAATCTTTAAGTTCTTGCAAAAAAATGTCAAATATTTAATCTCGAAAAAATCAAGCAGGTCATTAGAATAAACTTTGAATTATGCCTGTACAGCACAATATCTCCGTATTTTGCAAACAATTTCTGAAATTCATTTTTTTAATTCAATCAATTACTTCTCAAAATAGCTTTTGATTAACATTTAAAATAGAAGTCAAATATTTCTGAACCTATACTATGAAACCTATTCTATTCGGTAATACTTTTTTGAGAAATTAATAATTGGAAAAACTTTTCATTAAAATTATAAATAAACTAAAATAACAATAAAGAGTACATTTGGATAATTATATTCTCAGAAAATTACATCAATTACCGCAACAGTAATTTCAAAACCAAACTATCCCTCGAATTGTGGTTTCACTTTTGTCGAAGCAAATTGTGATTATATTTTTGAAACAACTTATATAGATATCAAGATTATTTGACCAAGGCAATGATCTCTTTTTAATGTTCATGCATTTGATTAGTTAGCATTCATTTGAAAATATATATATTTTTGTGAAAGCAGAGCTGCACAGGTGGCTTATGTCAAATGTATGGGAGGCTATGCAAAATAGCCCATCACTCTAATAACTTGGTCGGTTAAAAAGTCATCTATGGCTAGGACCTGATCATTTATGGCATCAACTTGAATGTTGAAAAATTATGACGACTAAGAGGTGATCTTGAGCATCTGAGTAAAAGTAATAAAAGACACTACAATTGGATTTGTATGAAAATAAATTTTATAAAATAATTATTCAGATTATGTCATAAATACTCATTAAATAATATTTATTATGAAAATAAATAAAAATCTCTTTATTGTTGACACTGTTGACTAAACTAATGTTTAAATTATAAAGCATTATATGAGAGCACATATTAATAAATTCTAGTATTTTATGAGATTTTTTCGAACTGAATATCGCTGTCCCTCTGCTGTGCAGACACTGTGTATGTAATAATCCATATCAATGTTCTGTGTGGTCTGGTATACTTACAAGTACTATACAGTTTGTATATTAAATGGCATTATAATACTTATATATTATTAATATTATGAAACTTATACACAGTATCTATATTTTAATTCCAGATAGACTTAGCACAGACACAATGGACAGTCAGCTCTTTCCTAAGTTATACAAAATATTTCACAGTTTATTATTGCGACATAATATGGGACTTAACGGTTAAATTAAATTGATGAGGTGTTTCACACCCGTATGCATGAGCAGACTGAACATGGTGCACTTTTGACATAATTTCATCACTAATACTGTAGTAACAAAAATAAGATAATATTTTGAATGTAAGCTTAAAATATAATTTGAAAATTAATTTTTCATTCAAACATAGAATATCTGTTTGATTAAATTTATTATTTTTGAGCTAATCTTAATTGAATTTAACATTAAATTTAATTAGCTTTTGGTTCTTATCCTTATCCTTATCATCCTTATCCAGCAGAATTCTTTATGTTAGTAGAAATGCTTTTCAGTTCGTTCTGGAAAACAGATTCTTTTAAATGACTTCAATATTAATAATAAAATATTAATTCTTAATAAAAATGTTTGAATCAAAAGAAAAAAAGATAACAAAAAAAATAATTTATATTTATTACTAGCGTTTGAGATGAAGACTGAGATTAAAAGCAATTTATTTAATCCATGTCTTACACTGTACAGACATTATTATTTATGGTATGTTTTGAAAAATATCTATCCTTGATTCATCCATGAAATTAAAAGATCAAGATTGCTTTGGAAAATATCATAAGAATAACATTCGTATCATTTGCGCCGATTTCTTAACTGAGTTATCATAAGTTTGAGCCATATTTCTGCCGGTAATCGCATTCAATACAAGCGACTAATAAACTATTCTTTATCTCAATTACTATTATTTCAATTCAAAGTCATTGAATGGAAGAACAGAATAAAACTATTCAATTGAAGCACATATTTATATAATGCCCAACACAAGAGAGGTAGCAAATGGGAGGCCATTTGAGTTTCCTTCACTTTTAAAATTGCTCCTGATTCAATTGTAATTCCATTTTTTTTGACTGAAATATTACCCAAATTATTGGCAAACGTAGACATTCAGTGAATTTCAAGATTAGCGCCATTTGAGGGCAGAGTTTGGTCATCTCTGGTATATTATACTAATTCTTGTATTTCTGTCGCTTTGGTTCTCACAACTGAATACTCTATCTATGAATATAAGCAGACAATTCAGTATATGATACATTAGAGTTCAGATGTTTGGCAACAAAACTATAATTATTATTAGAGTTTAGAAATCAATATTTGCTCCAAAAATATGGTACAGTATAAATTGATTTACTTTTCAGCAAATACTGTATAAGAATTAATGGCATTAATCGAATAATAAATAATAAATAAATATTTTCTTTTTCAGTCATATAATACTTGGAGGAAATGGTAGACAAATAATATCGATTTCATTGCAGGAAATCATTTATTATTAACTAATGTTTAAAATAAATAAATAATTATTTTGTAAATACAAAAAATGAGATATTTTTCAAACTCTTATTTCTAAAAAGTTCTGAATTGAATTTTTAAATTGAATTCTAAAAAGATCCGGGAGATTTAGACGTAGATTAAATAGTTTTGCAATTAAAAGGATTAAAGCTTGGTAATATTGCACAAATACCTGAGATGTGAAAGTTCTATCATTATTTATAATTTTGTGCTAGTTTCAAACAACCTTCGATTTTAGTCTACTTTATTCGCCAAACCAGGTATGGGTCAAAAATTCAAGGAGAAAAGGTCACTGATATAATTTCACATTAAGTATACATATATTTTATTTTTTCATTTTATTTAAAATCATTTCAATTTATAAATTAATGGAATGAATAATAATATAATAATTAAAATAATTAAGAACTTGGATGCTATCGATCCAGTGTTACTTTTCCGATATAATTGTTCTCATAAGAGCCCAAATATAATACCGTTTGCTTATCATTGATACGGATCTCACGAACTTCTGAAAGCGATACAACACTACCATCGGGTGAGTGCAGACTATTGATAATATTCCCACTGCTGTCCACTTCAACAATCAATCCGTAATTATTAGTACTTTTTGACGCCGTTGTGAGCACTTGACCCGTCTTTATATCAAACCCATATTCTTTTATAAGTGGATTATTGAATGTCTTTCCAACGAATTCAATGGTATTCCCGAACAGATGCAGAAGACGTCCCAATATTTTCCTTAAGAAAGGTCTTTGCAATAAATAATCCAGACCACTTGGATTAGCAGCTGTTCTCGCAGAAAATAATGGCAACCAATAGGTCTCCTGTTTTGAAGCACTTCTTCGAATGTTGTCCGGCTCTCCCGGAAGGTGTTTGACCAGAACCTCTGTCTCTCCTGTCTTTACGCCTTTTATATAATGCCTGAGCACTTGTCGCGCAAACATCTCATTCACCAGAAGCGCATTCTTGTCGTCACTTATCTCTATTCCGTTCGGAAAGAATAGGTTTTCGATAACTGTCTCCACTTTTTTGGCATTTATGTCATACTTAATAACTCTTCCCGTATCTGATCCCAGGATCACATACATCAAGTGAGTCAAATCGAATTTGGTGCTCACATCGGTGATATAGAGCACATGTCCCCCATTCAGTCCTTTTCCTTCGTCTATTACCAAATCATTCAAGAATTTCGATGCCTTTCCCAACACTTGTGTTTGTTGTATATCCAGAACTAAATTCACTTTTGGTTTACTTTCGAATATGTTTTCAACCGAAAAGACACCAAAACTGAGCTCAACCACATATAGAGTGCCCTTGGAGTCAAACCTCATGCCGGCCGGTCGACCACATTTAGCTGTCTCATATCTAAACCGATCGCAACTCTTCTCCACTAATTTGACAATAGGTTTAATACCATTGGCATTGATCTCATATATAAACCCATCCGACCCTCCCGTCACTAGACGTCCACCGAATACAGCGATAGATTCGGGGCCAGAGATCTGTTGCTTATTATTATTCATTAATAGTTTCGCCGATTGAGACAAACGATTGTTTTGTTTGAGTCCGCCGTCGAATGATTGCGGCAATGGATGTGAGAAGTCCTTCGGCTCGATGTCTAAGAGTATACTTCCGGGCAATACATAAATGAGAGCCAGAAATGCAATCAAATATATTGCTATTGTTTTCAAAAGTCTAAACATTTTAATTAACAATAATTAATATAAATATAATTTATTTGTCTCTCAAACGTGTTATACAACTCAACTGCAAAAGAAAATATGATTCCAATGATTACGAGTTAAATAAATTGTTTGATAAAAATAAGACTTATTCTCATATTTGACGTATATTACAGTATGTTATCAATTGAATAGAAGTACTTGAAAACTGATTCCAAGGACATACCAGTGCATCAAATTTTACCTAACCTTCTCATTTGATTTTACACTTTATGTTCTTCAATTAATTCTAGATTTAGCATTAATTACCAAGATAAGAATATTATCGAACGAAAATGTGAAGGTGCAAAATTAGCTCAAGGTTAGCTACTTTGAATTTTTGAAGTTGGGTCACTTTCTTTTCAAACACATCACTTTAAAGCTAAATGAGTTGACGTTGTTACTTTTAATTAAAATCATATTGATAGCTATATTGTTTTAACTTGCACAATATAAGCCTGGCCACTATTATTTTTGGCATAAACGAGGAAAGTTTTAAGAAAAATATTTAATGCTTTTGTTTTTCCGTAATAGTATTTAATGCTATTTTGACGTAAAAATAGTTCCGATAGTTTCATATCATTTATAAATATTTATACAATTATTGGAAAATTTTGTTCATTTAGTTAAAGTGTTGCTTAAAATTATAGCTTTTATTCATTAGTATATAAAATATGATTAAATGAACCAAAAATATTGAACGAAGAATAAAAATGTTGTTTCAAATTGTATTTAATGTTTTGTCTGTTTTCACATATTTCTGTTGTTCAGCGCAATTGCAAACACTGTATGAATTTTACACCGACGGAGGCATTCATTCTGGTCTTATAGCAGAAGGCAATCGACTTAAGCTCAATGGCAGACCTATTACACTCTTTAGCGGATCTTTCCATTACTTTCGAGTCCATCAGAATAATTGGAGACCTATACTGAAAAAAATGAAAGCAGCCGGGCTCAATACAGTAAATTATCAATTTTAATAAATGAAATAATCTTTAATTTAAGCATTAAGTCATTTTGAAAACTCTTTACAAAATAACCAATCAATATTAACGGAAGCATCCAGCATATATTATCATTTTAATTAATAGTTAAATTGTTTTCTCTATAATTATAACCTATTTATTCAATTAATAATATTTTTGTAGAGAACTACAGTATTTTGATATGAGCCCATTTAACACTGCCCACACTACCCTGCGCATGTTTCCGCAATGTTCGATCTAATAATTGTAAATGTTTTTAATCGTCTGATCTCTGACTCATTATTTAGGTTCAGTTATACTCTCCATGGAATCTGCACGAACAAAGTCCGGGTCAATTAGACTTTGAATCAGGAATGTTGAATTTGAGTGACTTTCTAACTGCCATAAGAGAGGCCGATATGTTTGCACTGTACAGACCCGGGCCTTATATCTGCGCCGAAATTGATTTCGGAGGTCTTCCCGCTTGGCTTATAAGAGATGCCAATATGAAAGTCCGATCCAATTATAAGCCATATTTAGATGCAGTGGACAGGTATTGGAAGCAATTAATGTCGATCGCCAAACAATTTCAATTCAGTGCAAACGGCGGACCAATAATTGGGGTACAGATTGAGAACGAGTTCGGATCGTATGCTAATACAGCGAAGAACACCAACGATGCTATTTATATGAAAGCATTGGGTGATATGGCCCGCAAGTATGGCATACAAGAGCTACTTTACACCTCTGATGGGCCCGGAAAACAAGGATCTCTTGACGGTTTGACTCTACCAACTATTGATAAAAATTAATTTTCATGTTTTGCTCTGAAATGATTGAACAGAATATTTCCGAACAATTAATTTCAATAAGAATGGACTCAAAAATTTAAAACAGCATAAGATCTCTTACCCAAACAAACCTCTGTTTGTGGCCGAATACTGGTCGGGTTGGTTCGACAATTGGGGGGCCAGACATGGCGGACAGAATCTCAGTTATTATAGCCAACAGTTCAATGAAATCGTGTTTCAAATGAACTCATCGATCAATCTCTATATGTTTATCGGCGGCACAAACTTCGGCTTCACAGCGGGTAATATAGGCAAACCATATGGCATTACCAGTATCATAACCAGCTACGATTATGACGCACCCCTGAGTGAATCGGGTAAACTATTTACACAATATTCTTAAAGAAATGAATTTATTTTTATAATTAATTTCAGGCAATTATACGCAAAAATATTGGAAAACAAAAGCAATGATTGAAGAGTTCAGTAGTGAACGAAATTTGCCAAAACTAGATACGCCTTTACCTCCGGCACCAGAGCTTGCCGCTAATTATGGCCGGTTAGCCATTGGTGAAGAACTCAATTTGCATAAAGTTCTTCATAAGATTCAGTCATATAAGTCTGTAAAACCTGTTTCGATGGAAAATATTAATATTGGACCCAATTATGGCCAGAATTTTGGTTTCACTTTCTATCGCACTCTTATACCGATCAGTAAAGAAATTAATTTCACTAAAGGTATGAAAAAATTAATTTTATTTTAAATTAATAGTAATTAAGATTTTTTATAAAATCAAAGGTCAAGTGAATGATAGGGCAGTTATTTTAATAGACAACAAACAAATTGGTTTTGTTTACTCCAAAAACATATCCTTCAGTATTAAAAACATTTCGAGCAATAACTTCGATCCGAGCAAACAAACTGATCATACTTTGGATGTATTGGTCGAGAATATGGGAAGAGTTAGTTTCGGACCAATACTTAATGATCTGACTATTCAAAGAAAAGGACTGCACGAAGATGTACTAATTGATGGTAAAGTGCAAACCAATTGGCTCATGTATGCGCTTGACTTCAAACCCGAATTTATAGATCGACTTCAATACGAAGATTGGACTCCAATCAGGAGTTATATGAGTCCGACGTTCTATCGGACAAGTCTTGTCATTGAAGACACCCCTAAAGACACGTATATGAAAATGAATGACTGGAACACTTCAGTTGTATTTGTGAATGGCTTCAATTTAGGTCGTTATTGGAAGATAGGCCCGGCTAAGACACTATACGTTCCATCGCATACACTTAAACGAGGAGTCAATGAAATAATTATTTTCGAAACTCAGGCCAACGGAAAGTATATTGAATTAATTGATTATCCGATTCTGGGCTGACTTGAGATATGGACTGACAGTCTATTTAAAAGTATAAATTTAATTCAAAACTACAGTCATTTAAAGATTGATTAAAGCATTTTATTTTTATTAATTGTATTATGAAATGACTTTCAGTAAAAAAATATTTCATATTTAATATTAATTTTTACATTTTGTCAGTGAATAAAATTTTATTAATTTATGAGAAAATAGCCATAAATACAGTATATTTAAGACAAAAACAGATAAGACTAAAAAATTACTATAGGACTGAATATGTTATCAAAAAAAAAATTCTATCTTGGTATAGTTAATTTAGCAATGTAATTATTTATAAAAGAGCCTAAATATAAAGTACTCTCCCTTTCGTTGACTTTAATTTCGCGCACTTCTGACAATCGGGTTAGACTACTGTCGTTCGCGTAAAGACTATCCACAATATTGCCATTGATGTCGATCTCAATGATCATACCATTAGTATTGCCGCTATCATTGAAGAACATATCCTCCAATTGTCTGCCATTTTGCATATGAAGTCCGTATTCTCTGATCAGACTATTATTGAAGACATTTCCAACGAATTCAATGGCATTCCCGAAGAGATGCAAAAGACGACAAAACAGTTTCCTTAACAGAGGTTTTCGCAGATAATAATCCAATTCATTGGGTTTGGCAGCAGTTCTCGCAGAAAATAAGGCCAACCAATACGTCTCCTTCTTTGATGCACTTCTCCGAATATTGTCCGGTTCTCCCGGAAGGTGTTTGACCAGAACCTCTGTCTGTCCTCTTTTCGGTCCTTTAATGTAATGTTTCAACACTTGTCGCGCAACGAATTCATTGAACAGAATTGCATTCTTGTCGTCACTTATTTCCATTCCGTTCGGAAGCAAAAGGTTTTCTGCAATCGATTCGACTTTTTTCGCGTTTATATCATATTTAAGGATTCGACCAAAATCTGAGCCGAGAATGATTAACATGGACTGTAAGAAACTGAACCGAGTACTGACATCGGATATATAAAGGACATGTCCTCCATTAAGTCCAGCGCCTTCATCAATGACCAGGTCATCCAAGAACAGCGAAGTCTTTCCGCCGACACTGGTTTGCTCGATGTCCAGAACCAATTCAATACTTGGATTCTTTCCAAAAATATTTTTCACAGAGAAGATGCCAACACTTGGTTCCGTCACATATAGTACTCCTTTGGAATCAAATCTCATACCCAGAGGTCGGCCACACTTTGTGTCGTTAGATATCTGAGTAATACAACTCTTTTCGACTAAATTTATGAGTGGTTTCACACTATTCTCACTGATCTGATAGATATAACCATCGGCTGCACCGGTAACTAGTTTGCCATTGAATGCAGCTATAGATTCGGGACCAATGATCTCGTTCTCATAAAATTTAGTGGCGGCTGACAAACGCTCATTGGCTTTGAGTTCCCCGAACAGTGTTTTCGGCAAAGGATATGGGAATGACTTGGGTTTGATGTCCAAGAGTATACTTCCGGGCAATAACATTACGATTGATACGAAAGCACACAAATAGAACAGAATTTTTAGTACAATTTTAAGCATTTTTTAGTGTTTTTTAGTGTTTAGCTGTTTTATACGAAATGATTATTATTGTAATAATAACTTCGAAATTAGCAGAACTTCTGAATCAAAAGTGGAATAAAAGTCAATAAAATGAATATATGCCCAATATATGCTCTGACACAGTAATTGACGTTATTTGGCTAAGAATGAGGCACTGATTACACACTAAATGACTGTTTATCTCATTATTAATGACAATTACTTTATGATAAGAACGAGTCGAGTGCTGTATATCATATATCCAGAGCTTTAATTGATTATTTAGTGATGGAATGGAATTATTATAGTAGTAAAGGTTAAAACTGATTGCTATACAAATACCGGCAACACTTTTAGTTTACCTATGAATCAGATCAACGATCAGATCCTCAATATATAGTTAGGAATAAGGAATAAACGAAATAATTATTTTCCAAATTCAGACCAAAGAAAATCAATATTTAATTAATTGATTGTCTGAATAGAGACAGAATATATCAGAGATCAGATACAACTGGAAGATTTTTATTTCAACCCGTGATCCGGGCACAAATGCTTGGTATTGTAAATGATGTATTCACTTGTGCTCTCTATCAAAACTCAATACAAAAAACATTAAATTGCAAGTATCAATATAGAAAAATTCGCCCTGAACAATGGTTGATGGACAAGAATGTCAACAATCATAATCTCTATATGAACATGCTATTTTCTTAAACATTTGAATTATGGCCACATAGTGTATGTACTAATGAGGTAACAATTTCAGTGAACGTTATAACTTATAAGCAAATCAATTATATTTATACATCAGTTCGGACCCAATTATCTTTAAAAAGTTACTTTCCAAGTGTCTGCTCAATGATTGTGCTCGAATAGAGTTCAAGTGTTTCTATACGTATTACGCAGATAGTATAAAAGGTTAGATGTAAGATTAGGGATGGCCAAGGGTGGGGTATAGCCAAAATACTACCCTAGGTTTTGAAAATCCGCAAAATGACCCCTAGCCTTTTGAGCCGGAACGATATCCCCCGGGACTTTTGCCCCGATATAGGAGAAAAATGGGGGCGTTTTACTGAGCTTGGCAATCCTAGTGCAAAATCATACAGATAGAATAGTAAGCAGGGCTCTTCCTTTAAAATCGTAGAAAAATCGAGTTTACATTTTGAATAGGATTTAGGAATTATTCTAAATCCAGCACAACTGATGATAATCTTGGATAATCTACCAAGATTCTTAACGATTCATACAGTACAGTAATTGACAATTACTAATTGTTCAAGGTATACGCATTCACATAGAGAATAGATATATTATAGAAAACACTTTTAAGTAATAAGTGGTTTATTACTTCAATTATTTTTTTATTTCATTTAAAATCTTTAAAATTTATAAATTATTTGAATAAATAATAAAATCTAAATAGGAACTGGATTACTATCGATCCAGAGTTAGTTTTCCGATATAATTGTTCTCATAAGAGCCCAAATGTAATACCGTTTGCTTATCATTGATTCGGATCTCACGAACTTCTGATAGAGAAGCGACAGAACCATCGGGTGAGTGCAGACTATTGATTATATTCCCATTTTTGTCCACTTCAACAATCAGACCATATTTATTATCCAGGTGCGCCCCTTTCCTGATTGCTTCTCCAGTCTTTAAGTCAAACCCATATTCTCTAATAAGACTAATATTAAAAACTTTTCCAACGAATTCAATGGCATTCCCGAAGAGATGCAAAAGACGACAAAACAGTTTCCTTAACAGAGGTTTTCGCAGATAATAATCCAATTCATTGGGTTTGGCAGCAGTTCTCGCAGAAAATAAGGCCAACCAATACGTCTCCTTCTTTGATGCACTTCTCCGAATATTGTCCGGTTCTCCCGGAAGGTGTTTGACCAGAACCTCTGTCTGTCCTCTTTTCGGTCCTTTAATGTAATGTTTCAACACTTGTCGCGCAACGAATTCATTGAACAGAATTGCATTCTTGTCGTCACTTATTTCCATTCCGTTCGGAAATAATAGGTTTTCGGCAATCAATTCGACTTTTTTCGCGTTTATATCATATTTAATAATCCGACCCGTGTCTGATCCCAGTATCACCATTGAAGTCTCGATAAGCCTGAACCGAGTACTGACGTCGGATATATATAGGACATGTCCTCCATTATATCCAGCGCTTTCATCGATGACCAGGTCATCCAAAAACCTAGACGACTTTCCAAGAACCTTTGTTTCTTCAATATCCAGAACCAGTTTCACTCTTGGATTCTTTCCGAATATATCTTCGACCGAAAAGATGCCAACATTTGGTTCCGTCACATATAATACTCCTTTGGAATCAAATCTCAAACCCAGAGGTCGGCCACACTTTGTAGTGTTGTATATCTGCGAAATACAACTGTTTTGGACTAACTTTATGATTGGTTTCATATTATTGCCATTGATTTCATATAGATATCCATCGCCTGCACCGGTAACTAATTTGCCCTTGAATTCAGCCAATGACTCCGGGCCAATTAGTTCGTCCTCAAAGGTTTTTATTACGGCTGACAAACGCTGATTCTCTTTGAGTGCACCCGACAAAGATTTTGGCAAAGGATATAGGAATGCCTTGGGTTTGATGTCTAGGAGTATACTTCCGGGCAATAACATTATGATTGATACGAATGCACACAAATATAACAGGATTTTTATGACAAACTTAAGCATTTTTACGGCTATTTCTGATTCGTTGGCATAAAAATACTGTAATTATAATAATAACTACGAATTCCTATCTTCTTATAAAAACTGTTCAGAATTTCTAACTTTGAATTATCAGATGTTCTGAATTAAAAGTTGTAAAACCAATAAAATGAGAGGTGAGTCACAATTTAAGTCTTGGCCGAAGATTACAAAAACATATTATTTACCCGACTATTAATGCGAATCATTTGATGATAACGATAGTCAAGTGCTTTATAATTATAATATTAATACTTCCAGTGTTTAACTCATATTAATTGATTGGATCAACTGATATGTAGTGACCGAATCGTCATCAAACTTGTACTGGTATATTATACTGTAGATTAAAACTGATCAATCACATTGATTGCAACACTTGGGACACAATTATAACACAATTTTAAATATAGAAATCAAACAAACATTATATGGATTTAGTTATTATTTTATTGTTTTTGATTCACTCGACTCTTCTCTATTAATTAGAGTAGAGATAAGAGATTCGCTTTATATGACTGTATATTCTTCTTAATAACTAATTCACAATACGGTAGATATGAGTTATAAAAGTTTTGTAGCAATTGTTTTATTGAATCGTAAATCCACTAAAAAATATAAACATACAGTGAAATGATTTTTATGTTATTTAATTAAATACAGACTTGAATTGAAATATAGTTAAATGTGAATAAAAATATTGATAAACGCCTGAGGAATATATAATTTGCTTATATTTATAGATGACATTGAATACTGACTACAACTGTAGAGCAGAGAGAGTTATGTTTCGACGTAAACAGTTGTCAATTGAGAAAGGATTGTAATGACTGTAATGACTGTAATGACGGGATATAATAATTATATGAATTTATTGAATTATATGAGACAAGTGTTCACTTCTGTACACAATATTCTCATTTATTTTATATATTTTGACACAATATTAGAACTGTTACGACATTTAAGTGCTTTACACAGATATAGCTTTTCAAGACTAACCATATCATCCGGACTATACATTTTTGCCGGCTAACTTTTCGCTTATCTGTATTAAATCTAAATTAATTTGAAAAATAAAGTTTTCGAACCTAATCGTCATTTTTTTTGTTGAAATCCTGTCTTATCTGTATTTTTTATAAATGTTTGTCAAAAAATATATGTTTTATCGTTTGAATTTATGGCTCATTAATGTGGATCAGATCCCAGGGTGTAGCAAGATAGAATTAAGTCAGTTCAATTAGGTGTTGCGTCTATGAAGTTTGAAGCATAAAAATGCACACAATTTATATGTATTTAATTCAAATGCGATTTATATTGCAATTCAACTCTAAATGATAGTTAAGTCAAACGAAATTACATAATTATAATAATAATATTAAACCATTTTATATACAATTGTATTGAATATGAATTTTAAATAGAGATCGTATATCAAATACAATCAAATAAGCATTTATTCTCAAAAATCAAGATTATATTTAATGATCAGATTATCAAAAGCAAGGAATTTAGTCCTAATGTCCGAATCATTGACCGATAAGAGCAAACATTTGTCTTAAAATTGTTTGCATTGAAAGAAAATCCCAAAAAGTATATCAAAACTTCTCGTGAGATAAACCCAATCAAGTGATTCACAAAAGGTTTAACTCAATTAGTCTGTACTGAAAAATATTTGTTGAATGACTTAATTTCCTCTTCGATACAGTGAGTCGTATATTCAATCCGATTCTCATATTATATCCTTATCGACAGCCAATCTGTAAATATCCTGTATTTATAACAAAAGCATTCAATTTGTCTCATCCGCACAATCAGTGAACTTCTATTTTATTCAGAACTGGAACTGACTTTTTCTGATGAACACAATTGACATTTAGTGTTGATTTTCACTATGAATTTGAATAGAGTTTTGGTTTGGATTTTGAAAATACTGTTCATTTCGTTGTGTTTATCACAATTAGCCTTATATACGAAGCTGACTATAGATGACTATAAGCACCACAAGAGTGATCCGATCGGCAAAAGAATATTTGTGTTAAATAAGACAATTTATTTGACATTATTGCTCTCGTGCCTCATCGCCGCACTATTCAACGGATCGTTTTTCCTCCAATCGGCGACCATTGGATTGGCCTTCATATGGCTGGACAGACACTACCAAAACGCTGGCATTCTTTGGACGGGAACTGTAGAACAGATAACATCTTATGTATTGCTATTATCGGTTATAATCGTTGGCCAACTGTTGGCCTTTACGCTGAGCTCTAAGCGAAAGACAGAATTCATTCCCTATTATCCGACGGCTAAAGCGAATAATGACTTTAGCTTTAAGCGCAAAGTGAGCCGCACCGGTAGCACCGGATCCTATACCAGAAACCTGAATCTTAATGGAAACTGTGAGTCACTCATACGTTATTTCGATAATTAATTTATATTCAATTTTTATTAACTAATAATCAATTCTTTAGCCGATATTCTCCGCAATAATATGTGATATATTGACTAATTGTTTGCTTTCAATAGAAATTGTGGAAAGACTTCACAAATATTACACAATATTAGGGATTGTATTGTATATTCATATTTCCTTTTATGGCTTTTATATTATAATTATAAGTAGTGTTAGATTTCTAACCGGAATTTTCAACTAAAAAGTTCTCATAGTTTAATGTAATTTCATTCTGTGTTTAAATATCACCGCAAATGTCTGATTAACCCCTCATTAAACTGAAAATCAGAAGTGAATAAACTCTTATCAAAACTCTATGGAATTGCAAATAATGTTTGTATTTATGTTAGCATTTGATTGAAATAATTAAATATTCATTTCTATGGAGCTCTGATAGACTAGAAAAATTGAGCCGAATCCTCTTTCATTTGTTTATTCCGCAAAAAACACTTATTATAATATTTTATTTTTGTTTAACTTATTATTAAATACAAAAATCTCTTAAATTTAAAATTAAACTCATTTTATACTTAAAATTTTACATTATATTAATTATTAATCATATTCTGTATCAAAAACTGATGTATATTTTCGTTAACAATAATTATTGCAAAATAAATATATTTATAGTTTTGTAAATAAGAAAAACATAACAAATAAATGCGAAAAAAATTGTTTTATTGATAATTGCTTTAAATAATTGTATATTAATTCTCATTTCGATATTACTATTGAAATACTGTAAGTTCTCTAATCTATTAAAGTTTTATTTAAACCTGGGTATCAATTGAAATCAACCTTGATTAATCTAGGTTCATTTATGAGGCCGATGATACGGACGGACGGTTGTCCAAGCTACTATATATATGCAATTATCAACTTTATTTCGAGCCTGGTTGCATTTTCACATTACCCCGTTTCGAACCATTGATATGAGCTTTTTAGAGGCAATTCAATTATCTTTCCGGGTTTTGGCATAGAATTCACTGAACCTTGTTCATCAGAATTTATGGCATAACTTGAATATATTCTTAAATTCAAAAATAAAATTAATCACGGGTATATAAGTTATTGCGACAAGATCAAATAAGTGGAGCATTTAGATATGAGATCTTTAACTCTACGAGTTGTCGAGTTTCAAAATAATCTACTTAACTTTTAAGCACACAATTTGGTTACTCTTACACTTCTGGCGCTCCCTGTTTTCAAATAAAGATACTGTATGTGTGAAAAGTGATAAGAATAACTTTATGAAATTATGGCTTTTTTTGACCAAGATCTTATAGTTTTCTAATTTCAGAACATTGAGATAAAAATAATCTGAACTCAAAATATTTATTTTCTGTAAATATCTTCAATAGTTTTGTAAATCTGTCACTAATTTAAATATATTAATCAAATAAATGATTATATTTCTTGAACATTAACTATTGCAAAATATTTGACCCTACTTACTCTACATTCTCCTCAATTCGTGTTCTTAATTGCAATTAAAATTTTAATTACTTTCTAACGTATTCTTTAATTAATTATAATTAAGAAATATTCGATTGAATTGCAATTATTATTTCATCCATGCATTGAAAATCGATTTTAATTAATTAAATAAGTTTGAAAGTCGAATGACCAAGATTGCTAGTAGTGCCCCTATGTGCCCCTAAGGATTGTTCACTACTGTAACACGACATTCACTTTATATTAGGACAGTTCAGAGATGTGTCCTTGGTCAATCAGAAACATCTTGCACACCTGGACATTTTGAAAGTGGATACATTTAAATAAAAGTTCTCCAACAAATAAAAACAAATTGATCCGAGTATATTCCTAAATTGCAAAACGGGGATACCTTGGACACCTCTTTTTATAGATTAAGTAATTAACTTGAAATATATTTTTCTTGGTTTAATTGAAGTACATTTGGAGTACATTTGAATCTACAACCTTTTTAAAAACACTTTTAATGACTATTAATCGATATAATCGTACATTAATTGATCGGTGAAAATATGTTCTACGAACTATTTTTTATTTATAGCTAGAGTACTATAGCCAATATTATACATAGCCTGTAAGATTTTTATCAATTTTGGAATAACCGGAGTCATTTATTACTTATGGATTTACTGGAATATGTAACAGTAACAAGCACAGCTAATCAAGCTTGCTTAGGGGGCAAACAACTCGAAGATAATAGAGCCCAGAAT
>JAQIWA010001633.1:0-17125 GCA_034693305.1 Eueremaeus valkanovi | reverse complement strand
GACACATCGAGGCTGAGCCGGGGGAGGAATAATAAGAGAGTTGGTTGTTTTATCGTTTATATATTTAGTTTAATTCATAACCGACTCGCTGTTTATATTTGTAAAACAATTTATATATCAATGCCGGCAACCCGCAGATAAGACGAATTCGAATTTAACCTATTCAAGCGCCCCGATACGTCAATCAGACGACGGGGGTCCGCAAAAATATCGGAATACATAGTTTAAAAAATGATATATCTGCTGGGTGTCGAAAGCATAACTTTTTAATTTTATTTAATATTTTGTTATCACCAAGGCCTTATTGCCATAATATTTGTTTTAAATTAATGTTTTATATCCATTGTTATATTTAATCGAATACAATTGAGTGAATAGAGTGTTCTATCAGATTGAGTCGAGGGGCTGGAAGAGAGTCCAGCACCCCGCCAAGTGTAATAAGTAAAACAAAAGTCGTCGAGTCAAACCAAACTGCAGCGCCCCGGAGATTGAATAGTATTTTTGACGCCAACACCCTGCAGAGATATCTAACACCGGCCGCGTATGAACAAAGATGTGGCGAATGTTGACGTTAAGGCAGAAATCGAGTGCGACAGGACTATACCAAGATTCCGATAATACGCCGTTATATGAATCCGTAGCGTCGCGGATATGTTGTGGGATCGGAAGTAGAGTGCTATTGACGCCAGCACCCAAGATTGAGCCCTTTCCAACCATTACACAGAAAAAAGAGGATAAGGCGAACAAGCAGGACGCAGATGAAGCGTTGACTCCCAGGAATCCGGAGATGCGAGCTTTCGCCTTCCCGCCATGTTGCGGAGAATATATGGTTGAGAACGCGCCACGCACACTCTGAGCATTATGTCAATTGAACCGAAAGCTCCGGAGGCACACTGAGCTCCAGGACCCCGCTCAGCATATGATGACTATTAGTAAAGACCTACATGGGCCGGAGGCGATGGCAAACGGATGCTCGGCAGGGACGCCTCGGAGTGACAACGGGGGTGTAAGGTTCGACGAGAACCTGCACACAGTTGGCGACCTCTACTCGACTCACACTCTATACTCACCTTTTTATACAAACCTTTTACTTACTGTATATTTCCATTGAACTCATACTTACCTATACTTACATACTTTTCCACTAAACTTATATACATTATACTTATACTCATTGTAAGCCTATATAAGAGAAGGCATTCTATGTATTACAGGCAGTTATGCTTTAGAGCTCACACAATAAACATCAGTTTTATTACTACTTTTGTGTACTTTTATTACTGAGTGTTTGTGCTGGCCCCTGCAACCATCGCAGTGGCCCAAGGACCCCGACTAGCTACAACCCCCGTGGTCGCCGGTCCTTACACACCCCCCTCTTCCTGAAAAAAGGGAGGGAAGGCCGAAGAGTCTTTATTAACAACGGGATAGATGCCCAGGAAAAAAATGTTAGGTTAGGCTAACAACGGGAAAATATGCTCAGGCTTGAAAAAATCTTAGGTTAACAACGAAGCCCAGTTTGGAGGAAAGTGGCCTACATAAACAATGGAGAAATGGGTACATGAAGCTGGTCTTTACTAGCAACGAGAGAGAAAAATATCGGGAAAACTGGTCTTTGCTAACATTGGGTGGAAAAAATGGCCAACGTTAACAGGAAATGGCTAGAAGTAGGTTAGGAAATGGTTGGAGTAGGCTAGGAAATGACTGGATTATGCCAGGGGATTTTGGAGATCACAAACAGTGTAAAATTATATAATTATGAAAATATAGAATGGGAATTTATAGAGAGCTTACTGTACAGTAATTTATTTTATTTATTTGGAAAAAGAGAACAGTGTATTGTCCTGGTCAGATCCAGCTCAGATAATGATTCCAGGACTGTCTTGATAGAACCAGGAGGCCTTAAACCCTCAAAACTGTTCTGAATTGAATTTATTTTTCTAATTAATTCCATTGATATAATAGTAAAAAAATTAATGAGAATAAGAGGGAAACCAACGGCTGAACAAACTCTATACTTATGCACACATTTGCGAACAGAATATAAGTTTACATTTAACTGAGATTTTACACAGAAATCATACGTTTCCGGTCCGGATGTTAGTTACGGCGGGTCTGGCCTTTGAAATTACCTCAAATAAATTATTTTTTCATATCAGCTGATTTACCGATAGATAATAAGGTGGTGGTAAAGCACTTGTACCTTCACAGCATGCACAGGCAGTTTTTATACATTTACTTTAATTTTTAGTCTAAAGGCTTAGTATAACAGATAATATCAATAATGAGAACACATATGAAAAATGGGATCAAAATCAGATTAAATTGCAATTAATATTATTCTTTTTTGCATTAATTTCATTACCCGGATTAGATTTATAAATAAATTTATTATTATATTTAATGCCCTACCATAGAGCGCCGCAATAGCTCAGTGGTTAAAGTGCACGACTGAGCTGGAGAGTCAGAGCTCGAGCACTTGACCCGGTGTGCTTGACCCTTGATCTGTTGGAGGATCCGATGGGTCCGTCACCTGTACTATAAAGTCTCAGAGGCGTAGCATTGCTTCCACCGATAGCGCAAGGAAAAACACTGAAAATCTGCCGTCCCCCGAAAGAGTGCACATGTAGGTGCAGATAATTGTATGTTATGCTCACAAATATTGACAAATCTTTTCTGCTTAGCACTGATACTAAATGGCGAACCCATAGGAAACTGTTGACTCCGGCCTTTCATTTTAAAATTATGGGAAACTTTTTGCCATCGATTCTCAATCTATTACTCTGAACAGTGGCTATGGTATACCCCGGGGCTACACTGTATACGTGTCCATTATATGCTTCCATAAAGACCCGAAACACTTCCCAAATCCAGAAGTGTTTGACCCGAATAGGTTTGACAGCGAATCCATATCAGTATTACATCCGAACGCATAGATCCAGTTCTGCGCCGGTGCGCGCAATTGTATTGAACAGAAGTTCGCACTATTAGAGGAAAAGGCATTTTTGGCCACAATTTTCCGAAAATATAAGTTTCAATCACTGGTCGAACGAAACGATATTCTCATTGATATGTCTATTGTTTTGAAACCAAAGACAAAATTGAAAATGAAATTCGAGTCAAGAGTTTCCGAAGCAATGAAAGCGTAATTGAATTAAACATCAATTTTGACAGTAGTTTAGAGTCTATTTTATTTCACAAACTTTAGACAAAATATTACCAGAAGTTATGAAATATAAAAACTTTTCTGGTTTATAATTATTTGACATTTTCTATTCACAAGTATTCATTCAAAATATTTGACCATGCTCATTCAATGGGTCAATTTTTAACTTTCTTCTCTTCGACCTTCAGTCCAAATGCTTTTCTTATGCAGTTCTGAACGAAATGTTTAACCAAATAAAATCAAATTCAATGTTATAATGGAGTCTATTGGACTCACATATCTAGCCAGGCCCTTTTCAACTCTTGCATTCACATCCATTTTTGCCACTTCTTCATCCAGTTTGAGGAACTCTTTAGTCTGGCTCAATTTCTCATAGCATTCAAAGTATCAATACTACAATTTTTAAGTTTTTTTTTAGAAAATATTTATTTATTTAAAATTCAATTAAGAAATGAATTACAAAAAAAAATCCTTTTTTCCAAACATAAACTGAAAATTCATTTAAATAAATAATTTTGATATAATATCTAATAATTTATATTTCAGTCCAATTGAATCACTTCTGGTATTTCAGTCTTCACTTTCTTTGTCTGCTGACTGTCCGCACAGGTAGTCTTCGATACAATACTCTCGCTTTTATTCTTATTCCCATTTATGCTGTCATTCGGTTTCACTATTAATGGTATAAAAGCGGGTAAACTATGGCTGAACTGAAGGAACGGAATATAAAACAAAATAAGAATTAATGAAAAAAAATATTGAATTAAATAAAAAACTATTAAATACCGAAAACTTATTGCCATTATTTGGAGTTGAGCTCAAATTAGACTTCAAGTGTCCATTCAATTGGGGTTTGGGATTAACTTCCTGTCGATAGTTAGCATCTCTGGTATTAGTGCTCGAATGCCGATCCGGTCCAGTCTTGCGCTCGGATTCCGGTCTCTGACTCTGTTTCTAATCAAACAATTTTATATTAATTTGAGCCGAACTCAAATCACAAGTATTTTTCATTTCATTACTTTACTATTCGTTTGATTAGTGGTCTCTGAATGCGATTTATTCTGAAATTTAAAGCAATTTTTGGTTTGATTTCAGTTCAAAATAATTTATTTTAACATAAATTTTACTTTTGGTTCACTTTTGTTGCTGTCCTTTGGCTCGGAATTGGATTTATTCTGAAATAAAAATATAATTTATAGTTATTTCCGATTAATTTCAGGTTTTTTTGTGTAATTACTTGTGTTTTATCTCTACTTTCATTGGCCTTCTGTTGATCTGCTCTTTGTTTCGATTCTTCAGTCAATTTCACCCTTAAATCAAACTTTTCTTTCAATAGATTCAGTCGTTTGGATGAGGGCTTCGATAGGAATGGACGCAAATACCAGTTATGGTATGCTTTAAATATTGGTAAGTATTTTACAGCCATTTCCTCATCGATTACGTACTCGAGAACCTGAAGACCAGAAAAAACAAAACAAAAAAATATTAAAACAAATTATAAATAAGTAAAAAAAATTCAATAATTAATAGAAACAAAACTATTATCAATTGAATACCTGTTCATAAATAGCCAGGTATTTGAAAAAGAATTGCTTAATATTTTTGGGCAAAACTTTGTCGGAACCAAAGGTCTTCAGATGATTTGGATTAGATTTGAGTTTATGTGAAACTCGAGTCCAATTACCACTACTTTCGGGACTGGACTCAAAAGAGTGTCTGTTCAAACACATGGCGTACTTCATCTCTTTGAACAGTTTTATATCAATGTCCGACAGCACAGGTATGTCTATACTGTCCAACAGATTGCGATTCAAGGCATCGATTGATTTGTTTGACTCTTTGCTAATCGTTTTGTTTGATTCCGACTCCGAATGACTTTTTGAGTCTTTGCTCGACTTCTTGTGAGGACTGGCCTTCTTGTGAGCACTGGACTCATGTCTGCTCTGATCCTCATTTGTGGTTACCTTTGAATTGGCTTTAGTTTTGTTGTCGTCTTTGGATGTGATCCGAAATCGCGATAAGTTGTCAATCAATTGGTTCTCATCTGTGATAACGACATAATCGTCGAAATCTTTGTCCAAAACCTTAAGAATTGATTCAAAAAATTAATAATATTTTAATAATAATTGAATTGAATTATAGTTTGAATTGAATGCAAACCTCAAACAAATGGTTATCAAAACTGATGTTCAGTTTAGTGTCGATTTGTCGCAACTTTTTGTATATTAGACTGAATTGTATTTTATTATTATTACCGTTAATATTGTCGACAATAACACTGTATTTATTGCCATTGAGTT
Source organism: Eueremaeus valkanovi (assembly GCA_034693305.1). NCBI lineage: Eukaryota > Metazoa > Arthropoda > Arachnida > Sarcoptiformes > Eremaeidae > Eueremaeus > Eueremaeus valkanovi. Next base: position 11,662 of record JAQIWA010001633.1, on the reverse strand, counting down.
TGGCTAAGAATTTAAAACTATTTGCCATTTGTTTTGAATTTAGTTTAACTATAAATACAGTAAAATATTATTTTTAATTTTGTTATCGCTTTTCAAAACATGTGTTTTGAATGCAAACAATATATTCACTGTTTTTGCCGCTTCTGACCTCTGATTGGTTGACAACTCCTACTGTTGTCAGAGGCAACTGAATGCCACAAATTGGACATTAGATGAATTTTCCAGAAAGCCCAATGCAAATTGATCTTGATAATCGATTTATCATAGCATAAATATTCTTTCTTGCATCTTTTTTATTTGTTAGATAGTCCATTAAGAAATCTTACCGGGTCAATGTTATGTTATGATAAGATTCTTAATTTCAAACTGTTCAATGTTAATCGTGCAGATTCTAAAGATGAGCATGCACAATTTATTTTAAATTACATTTTTAACAGTACTGATAATATTTTGCAAAATATTTATGCAAGGTGGTCATCGCCCAAATGCCCTTACAGTTGAAAGTCGTCAAAATATAACATAAGCATTGAGATAAGCAAGGTGCCGATCAAGCAAATATAAAAATGCATACAAAAGATTAATCGGAATTAAATACAGCCAATGCTGGCTATAATGAATTCGTTTGGTTCCGGGTAATAGTTCATTGTAACCAGGCTTGCTTTATAAACAATATAGACTGTATGATCAAGCGTGGTTAAACAGCACAAATTAATCCTTATCTAAATATGTCTTTGTTGGAATCAGTATTTAATGAGACCACCTTGCACACTTTGCACATGCATTCATTGGCATTGATGTGTAAACAAAAATTCAATATAAATACAGATAAGATAAGTAGAGGTTTAGTCATCCCTCTGGACATCAATATATAGAATAAGGAAATAATTTTAGAAACTGTTGAAAAAACTTTGATATCGATAAGCAAAGTCTTATTACCAGGGATGTTCAAGGGGAGGTAAAGACAATATAACCCCTGAGTTGTGAAATTGGCAAAACGAATTGGCCTTTTACCAATGAGTTTTTGACCCCGATCCCCCTAGGTTGACGAAAAATTGTGGACCAAAGGCGTTGAGTTTAGGTTACCCACCATCAGTTTGGGGGGGATTTTCAAAAATACCCCCTGCCATTTTGGATGTTGCACATCACTACTTAATACTGTACTGTCTTAATACTGATAGCAAGAATAAATGGCTAAATATAATAAGAAGAGTAAATATAATTCAATAAATGTTATGAAATGTTATTTTTTCCACAAAAATAAAGCGTTAAATCATTTTGTTATCGACTCTGTATTCAATAAAATTAAATGCTTTTCTTCACCAAAAATAGCCTTGAGTTGAAACCTATCTGTGCTATCCGAGCCATTTAGACGTCAGAATTGGACAAAAGTTTTTATTTAACATATTTTCTGTGATTTTATTCGATTAATAATTAGTTTTTATAATTAATTAATTAAGTATTTGCTATGATTTGATGCTCTGCTCAAAGATATCGATTATAATATAAAACTTGTTTTTTAGTGCGAAAAATGAGAGGAAAAAAGTTGTCAAAAATATTTGCAATTTTTATATTTGTTATTATAATTACATTAATATTCAGCCAAAAATCTAATCGTAATTCCGTTAATACTAATGAATATAATGCATATGAAAGTGAAGACAAACTGTTCCGTCGATTGTTATCCACAGATACTGTTAGTGCGGATAAAAATATGTCCGAATGGGTCACGGATTACATGAATTGCACTTCGCCTGCGATCGCAAACTTTCCATATATACCGACACAATTCAGAGAATCAGTTTATATGTCATTAATAACAACATTTTTAATTATATATCTATTCATCGGAACAGCACTGGTATGTGACGACTATTTTGTGCCATCGCTTGAAGTAATCTGTGATAAATTGAATTTAGGTTTGAATTCATATTTGGTGTCAATTCTGTTAAATATTATTCTTTATATTAATATTAAATATTGCTTAACATTCGTATAGAGTCAGACATAGCCGGTTCTACTTTCATGGCTGCCGGCTCTTCGGCACCAGAGTTAGCCACATCACTGATCGGTGTCTTTTTAACCGAAGATGACATAGGATTGGGAACTATAGTCGGAAGCGCTGTCTTTAACATAGCGTTTGTCGTAAGTGTTTGCGCGCTATTCGCCGGACGTGTAGTCAAAATCAATTGGTGGCCGATATGTAGGGATTGTCTCTTCTATCTGATTAGCATTTGTATACTTTTGATATCCATGTCTGACCAGAGTATATCACTGTTCGAGTCGTTGACCTTTCTATTGATATACGCTTTTTATATACTATTTATGTCTTATAATAAACAAATTGAGAATAAATTTTCGCATAAATTATTGCAATTGTTTTCGGGCTTTAAATCGGAAGATCCGGCTAATAGTCTGAGAACTAGTGAAGCACCTCCTGTTTGGAGTACTGGCCTTACAGTGGATTGTATTGATATTAACATTCAATATAACACTACGAATGGTATCAGTGATGAAGTGAACAAAAGTGTAGACAATTCCCAATCAATAGAAAAGTCAGCAAAAAATCGTTTTCGAAGAATAGGAATAAAAGTGTGGAATATATTTAATTCGCCCCTAAATCTGATCCATTGGCTAACTGTGCCCGACTGCCGGAAGGCCAGCAGCAGGAAATGGTTTGCACTGACATTCACAATGGCCTGCGTTTGGATTTCCATCTATTCCTATGTCATTGTTTGGATGATAACAGTTATCGGTATTTAATCTTATTATTGATTATTGTTTTCAATGTTTTCCTAAATATATTTCAATTTTACCCAAGGATTCAATTTGCGTATTCCGGATACTGTTATGAGTTTAATATTTATAGCGGGCGGCTCTAGTATTCCCGATGCCCTTGCTGGTATTATTGTGGTTAGAGAGGGTAAGGGCGATATGGGAGTGACCAACGCTATAGCCAGCAATGTGTTCGATATACTCGTATGCCTGGGTCTGCCCTGGTTTCTGAAGACCGCTATCATTAATCCTGGGTCTCGTGTGGAAGTCATCAGCAGAGGTATGGAATCAAATTTATTTTTCTGAATTATGTGAGAATTCAAGCAGGACAAAATGCTTATTCAGACTTATTAGTGCCAGATTGTTCTTGAAAACAACCTTGCAATCAATTTTGGCTGTTATTAAAGTTTATACAAAAACTATTTATATATTTTTCGGTAAACAATGATTAGAGTTCACACGCATTACATGATTTGCTGATAGAATAATATTTATGTATTTTCTTATAGATTAGATTTAGTTTATTTCAGTTTTGAGCTTGCTTATTGGTTAATGGTTATTTTCTAATTAGCCAAACATATGAGATATTTAAAAGTTTATTTACCAAGATTCAAGTTTGTTATAATTTTGCGCTATAACCTTGGTTTTTCAACCAAATTATCTAGTTCATATTTTTTTCTTAATTTAAATTATCTTTAAACTACACGGATCAATATTTTTAATATAAAGTTCAACTGGAATATATCTTGATCATTGTTTACTTATATTTACTTATATTTACAATTAAAAAACTAGCCTGCTAAATAAAAAGAGTAGCCAAGAAAAGTCCAGCTCTTATTATTGTTTTTAATAGTAGTAGAGAAGAATCAAATAAATAAAATGTGACAGTTCATATTAAAAAATACCACTGATCATAATTGGAGTCTAAATTGAAATAATATTGTGTTCCAGGTCTGGAATACTCGACCATATCCTTACTCTCAACGGTTGTCTTCTTTCTGGTGATCACTCATCTGAACGGTTGGAAACTCAGCATAAGATATGGCATAATATTAATGATCTGGTACATCATATTCATGGTATTGGCCAGTCTTATCGAGCTCAATGTGTTCGGCCAACTCAACCCACCCATGTGTTTGATTTTTTAATGTTCAAATATTTTGATGTTTTGCTCAATTTTAATATTATGTAAGAATACTCTGTAAACTCACTATATTTTATAAGCCGAGACATATTTATAGAAAGTGATACTGTATTCCAATTCTACTAATGATTAAACTGTAAATTATTTTACACTTTGAGCTCAATTTTACATTAAAATCATTGATAAGAGATTTGAATTATTAAAGTTGCAATATATCTACTGTTTAGGAGACAGAAGTTTGCGTTATATTTACTATAATGTCTGAGTCTGTGACTGTACAATAGAAACACTGATTTGCAGAGATGACTATTTTACTTGTTAGTCATATTTCAGTAAAAAGGATAGGTTAGATCCATTACCTAGTTAAAATTTTATGTGAATGAATTTATTTAAATATTTATTTAATTGAAAACTGTAATCAATTATTAAATATTGATTTTGTTATTCATTTAGTAAACATTTTATTTAAAAATTGGCCTATCTTCTGCTATCATTATATCTTGAACATAATGTCAAAACAATTTTTAATATTCAGAATCAAATATTACTTTGCCTGTCTCATTATAATCCGGCCAAAGTTTATGTAACTTTTAATTTATATATTTTATAAAAATATTTAATTTTTAACATTTATTAAACATATTGTTTGACACAAATCGATAATTATTGTCATATTATTTGATTCTGAAATAAAAATATTCAATATTTATGTGAAATGTCATGAATTGTTTTGATAAGATATTCATAATTTTTATCAAAAGAGCATTTTTAAAAATATTTAAAAAATATATTTAATAACATTTATGATATATAAGTTCAATAAAATAAGTTTTGAGAATAAAGCAAAAATTTTTTTAGTTTTAATAAAATATTCAAAATTTTATGAATAAAAGAGTTTGAAATCAAAATGAATTCATTACTACTAATAATTCTGTTTATTTCTGTATCAATTAAACAGGGTAAGAAAGCTATATCTATCTAGGTTAATATTACTTAATTAAAAATAACAAACTAGCTCACCCGCGAATTCTCTATAATACAGTATCGAATAACCTGGACATTTGTGGCGATTGGATGTCATATAAGAATGAAAAATGTTATAAAATATTCAACAAATTGGGAACAGAAGAAGAGGCGAAGTATGTGTGCAACCAATTGGACGTCAGCTCCACTTTGATTAGTGTTGGCTCAGAAGAGGAACAGATTTTTCTGAACAAACTATTCGTTAAATACGAGAATATATCAGACAAAGTGTGGTTAGGGATGAATACACATGACCTGATGCTCAGCCCATGGAATGGTGGAAAGGCTTATACTAATTGGGCCGATGGAAGTGCTGACCTGATTGGATACCATAGTTGTGTCCAAATGTCTATATCGAAGGCATCGTTAGGCAAATGGACTGACGAGCCCTGTAGGAGGAAAGGGCTCATAGCCTGTCAGAGGAAACAGGAATGGACTGTCAATATACTGATGGCTATAATCGGAAATATTTCCCAAAAATTAGATTCAATTAAAATTGAAGAATATATGAGTAAACAGAACGGGATTATAGAAAGTCTTAAGCATAGAGTCGATAGACAACAGAATCTAATGACTGAACAGAATATGACAATCGATAGACTGAACAGAACTTTGGATAAAAAGTTGAATAAAATAAACAAAGAGTTGGCTATCAATGAGAAGTCACTGCAGAATCCAATACCACTTGGCTTTGCATACGTTCAATTGCCCAACCAATCGGAACCGTTGGCATTGTGGCCAACACTCAAGTGGACAGACATTACTCAAGAATATTCGGGTCTTTTCTTCAGAGTTGAAGGTTTAAAGTCTGAACCGTTCGGACGAATACAAAGCGCTAACTATTCGCGCATTACTAATATAATGTCGGCCGCACTGGTAGATGTGAACTATACCAAAGTGCAGGGCAAGCAGTATGAGATTGAGGAAGGTGGTTGGACTACTAATTTGGTTCCGGCAAAAGCTTTGTCCGATCTCTATATCTATCAATCAGAAGGTGAAAATCGACCCCAGAATACAGCTGTGCGCGTTTGGAAACGAACTGGGTGAATTCATCATCAATAGATAATTATTGTTGATCATAAATAAACACTGATTTTCTATTATATGAACTTGATAATTTTAGTAATCCAAGTATTTGACAATTAATTTATATATTCATTATTTATTCATATCTTTAATCAAATGAATTAAACATTTATTTTATTCCTTTTGAGTCGACCTCTAAATATATTTTATTAATTTATATTACAATTAGTTATTTGAAACCAATATACGATATACTGGATTAGTTTTAGAGCAATCACATAGTGTAAAGACCTGCAAGGCCTGCAGGTTCTTCAGGTTCTGTAGAAACAACTTTTTTCTTTTCCTGTCCCGTCCTGTTCCTTTCTAGAACGCTAATTGCTTGTCCTGTCCCGTTCCTGTCCAAGACCAACACAGGAAAGCCAGGACCGACGCCAGAGACGAGCCTCTGATCCAGGGCAATGCAACAAAAATATTTTGTCTGCAAAAAATTCATGTATGGTTTGGGGGCTAGACTAACAGAGTAAAGCATAGATTTTATTCTTGGTCAGTACATTCAATACTAATGATATTACCAGAAAATCTCGTGAATTCCTTTTGGTTTCCGGCTTAAAAGTATCTTTATACTGATCTTATATTTCAATTTTTCAGGATTTTTGTATTCTGGGACATGGGTCAAATAAATTATTTAAAATTTGACTTTTGGGTCTAATTTACACTGAACTCGAAACTTGGAAATTGAATATCTCGTGAACCACACGGAGGGTTAAAATGTGTTTCAAACTGCAAACTCAATCATTTTTGAATATCTATCCAAGCAAATAGCTATGGAATCAAAATAATCAACTTGATCATTTTAATAACACTGCTTTGGAATTCCGGGTACAACAATATCTTGCACAACTGCACAACTTTCTTTAATCATTTTTTTTTATAAAATTGTTTTATATTTTCGATGTTATTATTTATAATATTATTTACGAAATTACACAGAGCATCTGATTCTCAAATGATTTTAACCTTTTTATAGCTGAATAGTCAGTCGCGACTATTAATGCAAATCCAGAGGTGTATTGCGCAACACTTGTATGGCTACAGTTCTGACGGCTTGACTATAATTAATTCCAGTCTTTTCCGAAAACTTATTTTGTTGGCCATCGATGTCTTCACTGATGTCATTGATGACATTCAAGTAATTGGTAAAAAGTGTTTTCGGGAAAGACTGGAATGAATTAATGTACAAACAGTCCGACTGTAGCCATACAAGTGTTGCGCAATACACCTAAATTTGCATTCGCGACCCAGCAGTCAGTCTGATCGGTCGTCTCCTGTCTACCAGTGCAGTCGTGTTGCACTGCTGTGTCTCTTATTGTGGTTCAACCTCTTAGCCGAAAGGGAAGTTGTATTTGTTCCCTTGCAAGGGAAATGTTCTTGCAAAAAACATAAGCTTGTACAATATACTATGGAAATGAATTTCGAAAGACATTGAATCGTTTTCTATACTTTAATTCATTTTATTTTCAAATATTAATTACTTATAAGAAAATACAATAGAATAGAGACTCCGAAGTAATGCTGACTAAACAGTGTATGCTTTCAATGGTTTCTTCTTCTTCGCCGGACCTTTCGTTTTCTTCGAGTTCTTCTTCCTTTTCTTCGGCACTCTGTATATGACCTTTCCGTCTGACCAATAGGTGGCATCACGTGTTTCCCTGATCTTGGTGAATCCAGGAATACCCAGCCATTCACCCCATTCCCATATTATAGTCTTCAACTTTTCGAATAGCGAGGGCTCTTCAGTAAACGGATTCTTCATCGCATAATTCATTTCCCTTCTCTCCACATCGGACATCCCATTCCCATCCCCTTCCATCTGCCTCTGATGCATTCGTCTGTATCGCTCGTAATCGCTTCGGGGTAATCCGTTCTCATACCTGTCCACTGCCGACACCTTGTGTTGGTCTAATGTATGTCTTTGGCCTAATCGCCGACTCATTTGCGGCCTTCCGTGGACTCCATAATCACCCGAATAGTAGTCATCAATTGGGTAGTCATCGTATGCGTCGTCTGAATGGTAGTCATATAAATGACATTCAACTGAAATACAATTCAATAATAATAATAATAATTGTTTAAGAAATGATTTCAATGGTTCCAACCGTTCAGAATGAAAGCGATTAAATTGAGTACGACTACAATGTCCATGGTCATACACTGAAGAATTTCAAGCGCAATATTTCATTATTCACTACAGTATTCACTGCAGTATTAAATGGTTGAACATATGGGTGATTGAGAGTTGTTTCTCAGCCGACAAACAATATGCCCTGGGCTATCAAATTACTTGGTAATTAATAATTCTAGTATATCAAAATTCACCCTTGTATTTGCCCTTGAACTTAAAAACTTTAATTTTATTTTTCAAAATCCCGGAACAAATAAATAAAACTTTTGATTATTTCAATAATTACAATGAGTTTCGTTAAAAACATTCGTATAATTGATGGCAACGAACATAAGGAGTGCGCCCAAGAAGGCACCCAATTGGGTATGGAATCCGACCCAAAACAGTCCTTTATCTCCGTTATAGTCACTAATGATTAAAGTGATGACAGTTTTCGTATACGAAAGAATCGTTGTATAACTAATCCACGACATTATCATTAGTGTTGCGCCAATGGATGGACTGCTTGTTAGGAACGGCGGATATGGACTCATAAGCGCACAAATGCTTATATAAATAGCGATTAAGTTTGCGATTAGTGTTAAATAATTGATTAATTGAATTGATCTGCGAATGAAAATCAGAGCCAAAAAGCATCCGAAAGGAAAGGATATTCCGGTCAGTAGTACGACGTAATGGAGTGTATCGTTGCCGTAAGGAAGGGCTGAATAGGGCTGAAATGGGAAATAATTTTTTTATGATTTATTAAAAAATAATTAGAATTGAATGGATTGACTGACTTGTATGGATGGCATGAAACCAAATGTCAATAAACAGCTCCAAAATATTAGTAATAAATAGTAAATGTATTTCCTTTTCGTTATGTACTGTAAATATGTGCAGAAATTATAGTTTTTTAAATAGTCTGGATCAGTTTAGATATATTGGATTGTTCGTACTGTGGATTCTTCTTAAGTTTATATTATTTTATTTTAGTTAATCTATTAGACCTGGGTTATTGAATATACAGTAAGCCCTTAGACACTTTATAGTCTAAAATGAATTGAATTTAAATATTGATTTCATTGGAAACTGTAATCTCTTATTAATTATAGTTTTTAATATTCATATAGAGAATAAATATTAATACAAATGGAATTTCATTACATACAACACCTTGCACAACTGCACAACTTTCTTGAACCATATTTTTATATTCACAATATAGGCAAGGTAAGGTGATGGTCCTTGGTCTATTTGTTTGAATTTGATTGGTTATAATGTTATTTGGTTTGAATATCGGAAATATTCCAGGTTGTTTTCATTAACTAGTAAGTATTGATCAAGAGGTTCAATGCTGTGTATTTTAAAAGGTTGAGAATTGACTCCGAGCATATAAATATTTTTTTTTTGACTAATAATGAAATAATCCTGGTCACCCCTCATGCAAAAGAGATTAAATAATATTTATATAGACTCACAGTTTTATCACAAATTTTGTAATTATTATTCTTATTATTTGTATGACTTTTTTGAGGCACTATTTGTGCGGACAGATTGTCAGCCAATTTCTGCGTCAGTTCTATATCGTCTGATTTGTTACGGATCAATATTCTGGTCTCTTCCTTACAAACGGGTAGTTTTTGTAATAAAATCAAAGACAACCAACTTATAGCTAATGTGAACAATAGAGACGTAAAGAATATTTCGGCGGAAAATCTTGTCTCTACTCTGACAGTCCGGTTATCGTCACTAATACTGCTATTTGTCCACAGATTCGGATCAATTGTCTTATTCTGCGGACACTCTTCTGTCTGATCGACGCCTTGTATTAAAGCAAAAATACTGGGAATAAAACCGCTTAAACCTAAACAGAAAAAATATTATTAATAATCAATTTTAACTTGGTAATTTCTCCATTAAAAGTTTAATATTCTTTTAGAATTTTATTGTTTTATTTTTTATAAGTTTTTCTATAACTTTGGGCTAAATATAGACTAAAATAATTGATTGTTTAAATTATTAAATATGAATAAAATAATTAATTAGCAAAGGTCAAATAGTGATTCGTCATTTGAATTTACTCCAATTGACTTGTTATAGAGAAAAATTATAAGGATGAAAATTTTTTGGATAATCTTGTTTACAGTTTGAAGTTTAAAAAAATTCATTGATTTCTCTTCTGTTTTGATTAGTTTTTTGATTTTGTATAATTCGGATGATCGGGAACATATTGATAATTAATTCAAATGTATACAGTACAGTACCTTCACCAATTAGATACGGTGTCAAATAGCTTGTATCAAATCTGGCCATAAAAGGCAGAAATGTGACCGAAGAGGTGCAGTCGAGCAGTGCTAAGCCGAATGTGGCCACAAATAGAGGCACAGATCTGTCCGAACCGAACACTACAACGGTTTGACTCCAACTCGTTATCAATAGAATACACGAACAAAAAGCGATGAATAATAAGAGATGAGAGGCTTTCGACTCATCTATGAGTTTAAGTTTTTTACACAAATAATAGACAATTAGACCGATATTCGCCGACTGTATCATTAAATTCATATCGGATGCCAGTGTCCAGCCCTCGGGTAAACGGTTGATCAGGACTGGCATTTCGAGCCAGAGTCCAGTAATGGCAATCCATGAGCCCAAACCAAAGAGCAGGGACAATATTTGAACAGAGAGTTTGGCCATATTTTTAAGCTGTAGTTAAAGTATTTTATTATTAATTAATAGTCTATTCAATAGAGAACTCAATTTGTGAAAGAAATTCAATTAGTGTTAAATAGATCACACCTTGGTTAGAGTTGAATCTTTCTTACCTGGTTATTATTAATCCAGATGATGCAGAAACTAGTTTTGAACTAGTTATGCATTAAACCTTAGTTTATTTAGTGAAAGTTCTTATTCAAGTTGTATTTGTGATTAAAACCTTTGTTGTATATGTAAACTAATCCGTATCAGTCAAGTGTCCAATTATAAGGAAATAAATTTCAAAACAAGAATTTGTTGATTAGATATATAATTATTATTTTTCTCAACAATTCTGTTGTCCAACAAAACATTCAAGAGCATTGTGACGCTTTCAGATGTACTCAAAGCTTAAATACCAGATTATTAAATAGCCTTGAACATTATTTTTAGTCATTAAATAGCTGACAGATTCATATCATAAATAATTAATTTGTTTTACATAAGAAGACTTTTTATGCTTTAATTATATTTTATACTTTAGGCACGAATTAAATAAATTTAAATTTAAAACCATTTGAAAGCATTAAATGATTCAATCAATTGATAGAATTTTTTAATATTAGTATTGAATTAATTTTGTAAAACACATGCTTTTAGATGCTATAGATAAGCAGATGTTTCCCAGATGATACTAATGTCCTTGGATGAGTCAAAGAATAAATGTAGGGATGGCCAGGGGGGTATAGCCAAAATACCCCCCCCCCCCTAGGTTTGAAAATTGGCAAAATACCCCCCTAGGGTTTTGAAAACAGAACCTATGTTTTTTGGCATAAAAC